>JAXIVJ010013291.1:35000-37665 GCA_036785665.1 Chirona hameri | reverse complement strand
AACAGTGGACAGCACGAGCTATAGCGCGGGTCTGACGTCCCCCCCCCCCCCCCGCCTGCACCCCCGCCACTGCTGACCGCTCCTAACCGGGCCTCAGTGTCGGCCATAACCGACAGGTAGTCGCCACGGCGCAGTGCCGGCTCGGCGTATATGTCGGGAGACGACGCCTCGCTCCACTATCGCTCCACTCCACTATCGACAGCGCCAGTATGTCTGGCCGGATGGGCGGCGGCGGCGGCGGCGGTCTCAGTGCGCGGTCACGGACAACGGCGGCGGCTGAACGAACGCGCTAACCGCTATACCACCGCTCTACCGCTATACCGCCACTCTACCGCTATACCGCCACTCTACCGCTCTACCGCTCTACCGCTATACCGCCACTCTACCGCTATACCGCCACTCTACCGCTATACCGCCGCTCTACCGCTATACCGCCACTCTACCGCTATACCGCCACTCTACCTCTATACCGCCACTCTATCGCTATACCGCCGCTCTACCGCTATACCGCCACTCTACCGGTATACCGCCACTCTACCGCTATACCGCCACTCTACCGCTATACCACCGCTCTACCGCTATACCACCGCTCTACCGCTATACCGCCACTCTACCGCTATACCACCGCTCTACCGCTATACCGCCACTCTACCGCTATACCGCCGCTCTACCGCCAGACCGCCGCTCTACCGCTATACCGCCACTCTACCGCTATACCGCCGCTCTACCGCTATACCACCACTCTACCGCTATACCGCCACTCTACCGCTATACCGCCGCTCTACCGCTATACCGCCGCTCTACCGCTCTACCGCTCTACCGCTATACCGCCACTCTACCGCTATACCGCCACTCTACCGCTATACCGCCACTCTACCGCTATACCGCCACTCTACCGCTATACCGCCACTCTACCGCTATACCGCCACTCTACCGCTATACCGCCGCTCTACCGCTATACCGCCACTCTACCGCTATACCACCGCTCTACCGCTATACCACCGCTCTACCGCTATACCGCCACTCTACCGCTATACCGCCACTCTACCGCTATACCGCCGCTCTACCGCTATACCGCTCTACCGCTATACCGCCACTCTACCGCTACACTGCCACTCTACCGCTATACCGCCGCTCTACCGCTATACCGCCACTCTACCGCTATACCACCGCTCTACCGCTATACCGCCACTCTACCGCTATACCACCGCTCTACCGCTATACCACCGCTCTACCGCTATACCGCCACTCTACCGCTATACCGCCACTCTACCGGTATACCGCCGCTCTACCGCTCTACCGCTCTACAGCTATACCGCCGCTCTACCGCTATACCGCCGCTCTACCGCTATACCGCCGCTCTACCGCTATACCGCCACTCTACCGCTATACCGCCACTCTACCGTTATACCGCCGCTCTACCGCTATACCACCACTCTACCGCTATACCGCCACTCTACCGCTATACCGCCGCTCTATCGCTATACCGCCACTCTACCGCTATACCGCCGCTCTACCGCTATACCGCCACTCTACCGCTATACCGCCACTCTACCGCTATACCGCCGCTCTACCGCTATACCGCCGCTCTACCGCTATACCGCCATTCTACCGCTATACCGCCGCTCTACCGCTATACCACCACTCTACCGCTATACCGCCGCTCTACCGCTATACCGCCATTCTACCGCTATACCGCCGCTCTACCGCTATACCACCACTCTACCGCTATACCGCCACTCTACCGCTATACCGCCGCTCTACCGCTATACCACCACTCTACCGCTATACCGCCACTCTACCGCTACACCGCCGCTCTACCGCTATACCGCCACTCTACCGCTATACCGCCGCTCTACCGCTATACCGCCACTCTACCGCTATACCGCCGCTCTACCGCTATACCGCCGCTCTACCGCTATACCGCCGATCTACCGCTATACCGCCGCTCTACCGCTATACCACCGCTCTACCGCTCTCCCACCACTCTACCGCTATACCGCCGCTCTACCGCTCTACCGCTATACCACCGCTCTACCGCTATACCGCCGCTCTACCGCTATACCGCCGCTCTACCGCTATACCGCCGCTCTACCGCTATACCGCCACTCTACCGCTATACCGCCGCTCTACCGCTATACCGCCACTCTACCGCTATACCGCCACTCTACCGCTCTACCGCTCTACCGCTATACCGCCACTCTACCGCTACACTGCCACTCTACCGCTCTACCGCTCTACCGCTCTACCGCTATACCGCCACTCTACCGCTCTACCGCTCTACCGCTCTACCGCTCTACCGCCACTCTACTGCTATACCGCCACTCTACCGCTATACCGCCGCTCTACCGCTCTACCGCTCTACAGCTATACCGCCACTCTACAGCTATACCGCCACTCTACCGCTATACCGCCGCTCTACCGCTATACCGCCGCTCTACCGCTATACCGCCACTCTACCGCTATACCGCCACTCTACCGCTATACCGCCACTCTACCGCTATACCGCCACTCTACCGCTATACCACCGCTCTACCGCTATACCGCCGCTCTACCGCTATACCACCGCTCTACCGCTATACCGCCACTCTACCGCTATACCGCCGCTCTACCGCTATACCGCCACTCTACCGCTCTACCGCTCTACCGCTCTACCGCTATACTG
>JAXIVJ010013291.1:0-30000 GCA_036785665.1 Chirona hameri | reverse complement strand
TGACCTAACCTGAGATGACCCCACGTAAAAAACTTCAACACAATGTGGGTAACATATGCCCAAACAGCTACTCGTATTACACATTTGGCGGCGGCCGCGCGCCGCCGTTTCCACGCTATTCACGAAAAACTCTGCTGGGGACGGGGCGGATATCCCCACCCCCGTCGCTCCGCGGCTAATGTAGAGTTTGTTTCACAGCAGGTAATGTTATCTTTCAAATGGCGTTGCTCGATTTCGAATATCTCTTCCACTTCAGGAGATACACTGCTAGCTTTCCCAACAAGTTTCGGCCCGTCGGTGAAGGACGACTCACCGTTCGCGCGTATAGGCCGTGAAGCCGAGAAGAACACGAGCTAACAAAGGGTGTTGTATTCCGAGACCCAAGTTGAGACCCGAGACACACATTGACTGATGTAAAATTTGACATTTACTTGACCTTGACCTGACCTTAGGTCAGATCATGTTGTATATAATCTAACTAGGTCACCCGATATACCATCCGGTGCGTCTCGACGAGATAAATACAATGGTAAAGAGTGTATTACTTCATCATGCTTCTGTCAAAAGTTATTCTATACAAGCTATTCGGTGATTTTTAGAATGTTTGAAGTTCAATGGCCTTCCATGACCTAACTATTGACCTAAAGTTAAAAGAGGTGAAACATCAGTATTCAATTATCTTTCAAACGCTTTTTTTTCCGCGCGTCGCTAGCTCTTTTAGTTCTCGAGATATAGACGGTTTGTAAGGACACCAATATATAGTATGTAGATAGGGCAACACCGAGAAGAACACGAGCTAGCAAGGGGTGTTTAGTTTTTGTTCCCAAAGTTTTTGTTTAGCTTCAACAGGATACAAAGACACGCAGAGTTCAAATATATCAGTTTCGTAAAAATATGAGGTAACTAAATGTTGATAAATTTATATTATATAATTTTTGAACTTATAATATATATTTTTCATATACTTTCTTTTGGTGCTCACTGTAAAGTCTTGGACATTCTCTTTCAAATGACGCTGACCCTATCGCAAATATCTTCTCAACTTTAGCAGACATGTCGCTTTGCAGGTTCCCCAACATGCTGTGACGTCACAAAATGACGTCACTTCAACCGACAAAGTATTTGCTGGAGGGCCGTTTCGACCACGAATTCGGAATGCGGGCTATCAAGAACCACCTTGCACGTGATTTCCCTCTCACCTTAAGTTACAACCTGTGAGACATCCCACCCTCTCAACTCTGCCCTTGTGAGACAGCCCATCCTCTCACCTCTGCCATGTGAGAAACTCCACCCTCTCAACCCTGTCCTGTGAGACACCCCACCCTCTCACCTCTGTCCTGTGAGACACCCCACCCTCTCACCTCAGTCCTGTGAGACACCCTCCCCCTCTCATCTCTGTCCTGTGAGACACCCCACCCTCTCACCTCTGTCCTGTGAGACACTCCACCCTCTCAACCCTGTCCTGTGAGACACTCCACCCTCTCACCTCTGTCCTGTGAGACACCCCACCCTCTCACCTCTCCCATGTGAGACACTCCACCTCTGCCCTGTGAGACACCCCACCCTCTCACCTCTGTCCTGTGATACACCCCACCCTCTCACCTCTGCCCTGTGAGACACACACCCTCTCACCTCTGCCCTTTTAGGCACCCCACCCTCTCACCTCTGTTCTGGAAGACCGCATCATCAGGCAGAGCGCCAGCTCCTCCTGCAGCACCGACTCGAGATACATCATGTCCAGGTCGGAGACGATTGCACCGTTGATCACCATGATCTCGTCAGCCCGGATCAGTCCTGCACAGCAGAGAAGCCAGGCGTCAGTACACACTGACCCGAGAACAGCTGCAGTGGCAGCACGACCCGAGAACAGCTGCAGTGTCAGAACCAGGCGTCAGTACACACTGACCCGAGAACAGCTGCAGTGGCAGCACGCCCCGAGAACAGCTGCAGTGTCAGAACCAGGCGTCAGTACACACTGACCCGAGAACAGCTGCAGTGGCAGCACGACCCGAGAACAGCTGCAGTGTCAGAACCAGGCGTCAGTACGCACTGACCCGAGAACAGCTGCAGTGGCAGCACGACCCGAGAACAGCTGCAGTGTCAGAACCAGGCGTCAGTACACACTGACCCGAGAACAGCTGCAGTGGCAGCACGACCCGAGAACAGCTGCAGTGTCAGAACCAGGCGTCAGTACGCACTGACCCGAGAACAGCTGCAGTGGCAGCACGACCCGAGAACAGCTGCAGTGTCAGAACCAGGCGTCAGTACACACTGACCCGATAACAGCTGCAGTGGCAGCACGATCCGAGAACAGCTGCAGTGTCAGCACCAACACCACCATGTGGACGGCCCGTTACAATATCCTCACAGGCAGCCTACAGCCCGTTAGTATCATAGTATCAGCCCGTTAGTATCATAGTATAGTATCAGCCCGTTAGTATATAGTGAGTGGCCCGTTAGTATCATAGTATAGTACCAGCCCCGTTAGTATCATAGTATAGTATCAGCCCGTTAGTATCATAGTATAGTATCAGCCCGTTAGTATATAGTGAGTGGCCCGTTAGTATGATAGTATCATCCCGTTAGTATCATAGTATCAGCCCGTTAGTATCATAGTATCAGCCCGTTAGTATCATAGTATAGTATCAGCCCGTTAGTATCATAGTATAGTATCAGCCCGTTAGTATAGAGTGAGTGGCCCGTTAGTATGATAGTATCAGCCCGTTAGTATCATAGTATCAGCCCGTTAGTATCACAGTATCAGCCCATTAGTATCATAGTATAGTATCAGCCCGTTATTATATAGTGAGTGGCCCGTTAGTATCATAGCATCAGCCCGTTGGTATCATATCATCAGCCCGTTAGTATCATAGTATCAGCCCGTTAGTATCATAGTATAGTATCAGTTCGTTAGTATATAGTGAGTGGCCCGTTAGTATCATAGTATCAGCCCGTTAGTATCATAGTATCAGCCCGTTAGTATCATAGTATAGTATCAGCCCGTTAGTACCAAAGTATAGTATCATCCCGTTAGTATATAGTGAGTGGCCCGTTAGTATCATAGTATCAGCCCGTTAGTATCATAGTATCAGCCCGTTAGTATCATAGTATAGTATCAGCCCGTTAGTATCATAGTATAGTATCAGCCCGTTAGTATATAGTGAGTGGCCCGTTAGTATCATAGTATCAGCCCGTTAGTATCATAGTATAGTACCAGCCCGTTAGTATCATAGTATAGTATCAGCTCGTTAGTATATAGTGAGTGGCCCGTTAGTATTATAGTATCAGCCCGTTAGTATTATAGTATCAGCCCGTTAGTATCATAGTATAGTACCAGCCCGTTAGTATCCTCCCAGCCAACCCACCGATGTGGGCGACCCATTGCATTGTTCTCCCAGCCAACCCACCGATGTGTGCGGCCCGTTACAGTATCATGTCAGCCAACTCACCGTCACCGTTGTAAACGGCCCGTTACAGTTATCCTTCCAGCCAACCCACCGTTATATGAGTCCGTTACAGTATCATGTCAGCCAACTCACCGGTGTGGGCGGCCCGGGATCGGTCCTCGACCCGAGAGATGTAGCAGCACAGCTCGTCCTGGCGATCCACGTTCTCTATCAGCTCTGCCTCCACGCTGAATCCCCACATCTGATCTTGCGCAGAGCGCGACAGCTCCACTTGGAATAGCACCTTGGTGCAGATTTCGCACACCTCGTGCGTCTGCAACTGGGGGCAAAGAAACACATGTAAACAGTGATGGTTCCCGGGGCACAGCGGGGGGGGGGGGGGGAGGCACAGTCACGCAGGTCAACAGTGATGGTCCCCGGGGCAGAGCTGGGGGACACAGTGATGGTCCCCGGGGCACAGCTGGGGGGGGGGGGGGGGGGGGGGGGGCACAGTGACGGCCCCAGGGAACATCGCCGAAAAACGCCTTCAAAAACATGTTTGTTGGGCCCTTTTCATAACTTCTTTTTCAGTAACGTACTAATGAAATTAAACTAGATTGCTAATTTGTGACGTCAAAACCAAGAATGTATGATGATCCGCGGGATGTTTCTGCGAGAGAAACATAGGCCCGGGAACCGGAGGGGGGGGGACATAGGTCAGGGAAGCAGAGGGGTGGGGGTGGGTGCTAGATAAACATATGCCCGGGAACCGGAAGGGGAAGGGGGGGTGCGAGAGAAACATAGGCCCGAAAACCGGAGGGGGAGGGGGGGGGGGGAGAAAAATAGGCCCGGGAACCGGAGGGGGGGGGGGGGAGAGAAACATAGGCCCGGGAACTGAAGAGGGGGAGGGAGAGAAACATAGGCCCGGGAACCGGAGGGGGGAGATAAGCATAGGCCCCGGAACCGGAGGGGGGGGGGAGAAACATAGGCCCGGGAACCGGAAGGAGGGGGGGAGAAACATAGGTCCGGGAACCGGAGGCGGGTGCAAGAGAAACATAGGCCCGGGAACTGGAGGGGGGAGGGAGAAACATAGGCCCGGGAACCGGAGGTGGGGGGGGGGGGAGATAAGCATAGGCCCGGGAACCGGAGGGGAGGGGGAGAAACATAGGACCGGGAACCGGAGGGGGGGGGGACAACATAGGCCCGGGAACTGGATGGGGGGGGGGAGAAACATAGGGCCGGGAACCGGAGGGGGGATAGAAACATAGGCCCGGCAACCGGAGGTGGGGGGGGGGGGGGGGGGTGGGTGCGATAGAAACATAGACTCGGCAACCGGAGGGGCGGGGGGGGGGGGGGGGGTGCGAGAGAAACATAGGCCCGGCAACCGGAGGGGGGGGGGGAGAGAAACATAGACCCAGGAACTGGAGGGGGAGGGGAAGAAACATAGACGGCCCGGGAACCGGAGGGGGGAGAGAAACAGGACCGGGAAGCGGAGGGGGGGGGGGGAGAAACATATAGGCCCGGGAACCGGAGGGGGGAGAGAAACATAGGCCCGGGAACCGGAGGGGGGGGGGGGGCGAGAAGACCCCCTCCCTCAACTTCGGGACAGGGGGGGGGGGGGGGGAACGGCGCCCCCCCCCCCAACTTTCGCGTGGCTGATCTTTACGTTTCGAGAGAAAAAAACTTATTTTGCATATAAGACATCGAAAGTGTGAGTTTGTTTTGCAAAATTCTGCAAACATCACACTTCTACTCATGTTTACTTTATTTTTTCCCTTTGTCAGCGAGGTTTTGTATAAGAAACTTGATGCAAAAAGCCAGGGGCGTTGCCACCGGGGGGGGGGGGACGGACCCCCCATAATCGCTTTACCCCCCCCCCCCCGATTAGTATGATTTTAACATCAGTCCTATAGAAGTGGGGAACACCTGGCTGCCCCCCAAACACCTGGATGGCCCCCACCCAAAATTGTGCGGCTACGCCCCTGCGGAAAAACTTGAATTTGGTAACGGCCACGGCAGAAGCGTTTCCAAAGAAGTTGGTGGGGCAAGTTTTGAGATTCAGAGCTGGAGAAGAACATTTTTCAACTTGTTGTGTTCCTAGCTGGAAAATATCTTCTTTAACGTTAAAATGCCTTCAAATTGAGCAAGTTTTGGGTCAAATAAAACGTTGGTGGCCCACAAACAAAGGTGGTGAGCCAAAAACCAAGGTGGTGGGGCAATCATTGCCTTACCAACTGTGTCTGTTTGACGCGTCATTGTTCAAGGACGGATCTAGAACGACTGATAGGTAGTTTAGAGGACAAATCACAAAATGTCTCGGATTACCATCAGCGCTTGACATATTTCGCTTCCGTAGGCTTTAACCCGGCATTGCCTGGGGCCGGGGGGGGGGGTAACCGTAACGCCCCTCCCCCTGGTGAACTTTCGTAATAGCTCAAAAACCAATAGCGCTATCAACGTGAAACTTCGGGTACCTACCTTCTTCTACATCGATTCTGTGAAAAATGAAGCAATTTCGTCTTTTTTTTCTCTCTCTCTCTCTCTCTCTCTCTCGATATAGCGATTTTAGTGACGTCACTACACACGAGTTTGACACAAAAATCAGCTAAACTTTAACAGACCGTAAAAATGCCATACTTGGATAAAAATGCAATCCAAAAGCCTCAAAAGATAGCAAATGGCAAGGGCTAAACAACATGGCTATCTCGGATGTTTGAAAATGCTGGTTTTTGACCCCCCCCCCCCCATTCGGGGCTTGTTTAGTTTCCAGGGGTGACCCCTCGTGCTGGCGGCCACAGCCAAGGAGAAGAAGTTCTCCGGGTCCAGATAGACATCAGAGTGCATGAGTTGGGATAGACACGGTGATCATGTCACTCCAGAGTCTGCGGTGATACAGGGACGGCAGGCCGAGCGTGCTCAGACTCAGTGTACTGCATAGTCCTGATGCTAGGCATGAGTTTTGATATAAAAAACGGAATATATGTGTACCTGAATAAAATGTACCTGTCCGATATTATTATGAATGAAAAGCCTATTGTTTTACGAGGATGGTGATATATAATTATCAAGTATGAAAATATATTTATTTTCATTTTGAAGTGTTTTAAAATTTGCATTAATTATGAAAGACCCCATAGGGCTCCAGTTGAAGTAAAAGTCGAAATCCGCCGAAGAAAAATAGGGTGGCTAGTCAAAATTGGTTTTGCACCCCCCCCCCCTCCCTCCCCCCAACTTTGAAATCGTTCCCGTGCCCCTGAACATCAGAGAGAAACTTTGCAAGATTAGCTTTCTCGAAGAGGCTGGCCTTGGCCTTTTGCAGACTGCGAGAAGCAAAAGTGGTTTGTAGGCCATGATGTGGGTCTCGCTTTAAAAGATGCCTTGTGGTTAAAAATAAACTCATGTATTCTCACAGAAAGTGCACAGCATTGCTCGTTGATACACATTGCTTCGGCTTCAAACGCATGCAATGCGAACGCAGATTTCGCCAGTTTGTCTACACCGTATCCGGGCGTGACGTCAGTGAAGTTAAATGTAACAATACTTACGTAATTGTCTATGAGATCGGAATGGTGTGGTACAAAATAGTTGGTCGCTTCCATGTCCCTCCTCTTCTTGACGCGCACAAATTGCTCCATCGGGTTGAGATTCTTCTTCAGGGAGGCAGAGATGAGGAAGTCCTCCACCGTCATATTGTCACGGAGGTAAATGGTGACAAACTGAAAACAGTCCATCTCCCGGTTAAAGGGAACCTGCCAATGTCTGTTATTTTATTGAAACACTAGAGGGGAATACACAATAACGACGATAGGTAAAAGGGAAAACAAAAATAGAATTGAAGCAGAATATAAGCAAGTTCAAGAGCAGAAAATCATTAAGTTTAGCAGGATTAGCAAATCAAGATCAAGTTTACGTCAAAGTTAAACGAATCAAGGATAACAAATCATTTCATAAATGGGTGTATTCAAATCCCTCAACACACTGCTTCCGGCACGGAACCAGTCAACTAACACCCCCATTCACTGAAAAGTGTGACCGGTGTACAGTGCCGGTGCCTTTTGCCGATTAGCCAGAATTAATTAATGACGGCCACGCCGTCAACCGCAGTGCAACCAGCTGAGGCATACCAGCTTAACAAGCTGCGGCGCACATTTTGCGCACATTTTGCCAGCAAAAACAGTTTAAGGTCAGGTCAGGTCACAGAGTAATGACGTCATAATGCAAGGTCTGCACGGTAGTCTGAGCGCCATAAGGTGCTTTCGCGCCGCTGCAGCCGTTTAATTTGCGTCAGTTTGGACTCAGGATGGTCATGATGGTCAGATTTGGCTGTTGACAGCCAGCTATGAGCATCATCAGGTCACCGGCCAAGGTCATGACAGGTCACTGAGGAGCCATTTTATGTTGCTTAGCGCTTTGCTTTGTTCGTCGATTTGTATGGTCCGGACGTGCCGTAATTAACATGTGAGGCCTAAACAAACACATTAGAAGACATTGCGATTGTCATCAAAAGACGATACTAAAATTTCAGATTTTTTCCTTTCCAATTTGAGAAATTTCGAAATGGTAAATTTCCAGCAAATTGGCTGTAGCAATCAAAGGGGCGAGAAGGGGCGCGGTTTCCGGGCTGGGACAACATTCTGGCGACTACGCTGGTATGTGTCTCGAAGCGTCACTCGCCGTCAAACTTGATATAAACTTACATTTGCATGTTAGGGTTGATCCTCATTTTAAAGCATAGTTCAATGTATGCAAGACTCAGGGGATTTTGCTTGGTTCGTTAAGATTTGCAATTAAATTAAATCAAATGAAAAGTGAAAAAAACAGTTTTGTTAAAATTAGTCGAGGAAAACGAACATAGAACCAGCCAAAGTGTGTATTTGTATTTGTATTTTGTATTTGCACTTCAGCTGACCATTCCACACTTGAGGGTTATTCTACGGCCATTGTCATACATGGCCGTAGAAAAAAGGTGAAAAAACCGGTTTGCTTCGAAAGACATGAGGCACACATTCACGATATGTAAACAAGAGCATGTACGTGTAAAACACAAGTGGATAAAAAAAGTAGTTGAAACATGACAAGAGCATGTAAATCAAATGGTTAAATCGATGCAACTATCTCTCTGGCCAGTTTCTTCAAAGACACTGCTCGCCAGACTACCTATCTGATCATAATAACTGTTGTACAAGTGACTAGGACGATAAACATGTTTTTTTACCATGGTTGTTTTCGGCCACTCAAGATACAAATGGTCCGATTGACGTGTAACACGATCGAGCATTTGATGATTGGATCGATATCGAGATGACAAAGATAGAGGATGCTCATATTTGATGATCTTGTGTAACATACACAAATAGAAATAGGCTACAAATTTACGCGAATTTAGCCATTGGAGAGAACTGAGAACATTTGAAATGTGGTCGTATTTGCGCCTATTGGATGAATTGGATGAATTCAAGATAAGCTTCGCAAGGTGTCCATGTATTTCGCCTGAAACGGGTGATCTGTCCAGATTCGAAAAATTCAGAGAATTTCAGTTCCGGTAAGTGCAGTTTGAAGGGAAAATGGGAACCTTCATTTTGTTTATTCCGGCAGGCTGCAGGGCGAAATGCCCCACAGTGCGGTGGCCAAGTGTGGTGCCTGTCTCTGGCCTGAGTGGCGGACTCCTGTCTCTGGCCTGAGCGGCGGACTCCTGTCTCTGGCCTGAGCGGCGGACCCCTGTCTCTGGCCTGAGCGGCGGACCCCTGTCTCTGGCCTGAGCGGCGGACTCCTGTCTCTGGCCTGAGCGGCGGACCCCTGTCTCTGGCCTGAGTGGCGGACTCCTGTCTCTGGCCTGAGCGGCGGACTCCTGTCTCTGGCCTGAGCGGCGGACCCCTGTCTCTGGCCTGAGCGGCGGACCCCTGTCTCTGGCCTGAGCGGCGGACTCCTGTCTCTGGCCTGAGCGGCGGACCCCTGTCTCTGGCCTGAGCGGCGGACTCCTGTATCTGGCCTGAGCGGCGGACTCCTGTCTCTGGCCTGAGCGGCGGACTCCTGTCTCTGGCCTGAGCGGCGGACCCCTGTCTCTGGCCTGAGCGGCGGACTCCTGTATCTGGCCTGAGCGGCGGACCCCTGTCTCTGGCCTGAGCGGCGGACCCCTGTCTCTGGCATGAGCGGCGGACTCCTGTCTCTGGCCTGAGCGGCGGACCCCTGTCTCTGGCCTGAGCGGCGGACTCCTGTATCTGGCCTGAGCGGCGGACTCCTGTCTCTGGCCTGAGCGGCGGACCCCTGTCTCTGGCCTGAGCGGCGGACCCCTGTCTCTGGCATGAGCGGCGGACTCCTGTCTCTGGCATGAGCGGCGGACTCCTGTCTCTGGCCTGAGCGGCGGACCCCTGTCTCTGGCCTGAGCGGCGGACCCCTGTCTCTGGCCTGAGCGGCGGACCCCTGTCTCTGGCCTGAGCGGCGGACCCATGTCTCTGGCCTGAGCGGCGGACCCCTGTCTCTGGCCTGAGCGGCGGACCCCTGTCTCTGGCCTGAGCGGCGGACCCATGTCTCTGGGCTGAGCGGCGGACTCCTGTCTCTGGCCTGAGCGGCGGACTCCTGTCTCTGGCCTGAGCGGCGGACCCCTGTCTCTGGCCTGAGCGGCGGACCCCTGTCTCTGGCCTGAGCGGCGGACCCCTGTCTCTGGCCTGAGCGGCGGACCCATGTCTCTGGGCTGAGCGGCGGACTCCTGTATCTGGCCTGAGCGGCGGACTCCTGTCTCTGGCCTGAGCGGCGGACCCCTGTCTCTGGCCTGAGCGGCGGACCCATGTCTCTGGGCTGAGCGGCGGACTCCTGTCTCTGGCCTGAGCGGCGGACCCCTGTCTCTGGCCTGAGCGGCGGACCCATGTCTCTGGGCTGAGCGGCGGACTCCTGTATCTGGCCTGAGCGGCGGACCCCTGTCTCTGGCCTGAGCGGCGGACTCCTGTCTCTGGCCTGAGCGGCGGACTCCTGTCTCTGGCCTGAGCGGCGGACCCCTGTCTCTGGCCTGAGCGGCGGACTCCTGTCTCTGGCCTGAGCGGCGGACCCCTGTCTCTGGCCTGAGCGGCGGACTCCTGTCTCTGGCCTGAGCGGCGGACTCCTGTCTCTGGCCTGAGCGGCGGACCCCTGTCTCTGGCCTGAGCGGCGGACCCCTGTCTCTGGCCTGAGCGGCGGACTCCTGTCTCTGGCATGAGCGGCGGACCCTTGTCTCTGGCCTGAGCGGACCCCTGACTTACATTATTGCCTGGTATGCGGACCTGACCAGACCCCTGACTGACCTGATTGTCTGGCATGCGGACCTGACCAGACCCCTTGACTGACCTGACTGTCTCATTCGGCCCTGACCAGACCCCTGACTGACCTGACTGTCTCATTCGGCCCTGACCAGACCCCTGACTGACCTGATTGTCTGGCATGCGGACCTGACCAGACCCCTGACTGACCTGACTGTCTCATTCGGCCCTGACCAGACCCCTGACTGACCTGACTGTCTCATTCGGCCCTGACCAGACCCCTGACTGACCTGACTGTCTTATTCGGCCCTGACCGACCTGACTGTCTCATTCGGCCCTGACCAGACCCCTGACTGACCTGATTGTCTGGCATGCGGACCTGACCAGACCCCTGACTGACCTGATTGTCTGGCATGCGGACCTGACCAGACTCCCTGACTGACCTGATTGTCTGGCAGCGGACCTGACCAGACCCCCTGACTGACCTGACTGTCTCATTCGACCCTGACCAGACCCCTGACTGACCTGATTGTCTGGCATCCGGCCCTGACCAGACCCCTGACTGACCTGACTGTCTCATTCGGCCCTGACCAGACCCCTGACTGACCGGATTGTCTGGCATGCGGACCTGACCAGACCCCTGACTGACCTGATTGTCTCATTCGGCCCTGACCAGACCCCTGACTGACCTGACTGTCTCATTCGGCCCTGACCAGACCCCTGACTGACCTGATTGTCTGGCATGCGGACCTGACCAGACCCCTGACTGACCTGATTGTCTGGCATGCGGACCCGGTAGGTGCGTTGCAACTCTTCGCCACCGTCCTGGTTGAGGGAGCGACTGCCGCCACCGCTGGCGCTGCGTGACAGCATGGGCGCCCGCCTCTTGGTGGCGCCTCGGCCGGCCAGCAGGTTATTGAGCAAACTCGGGCTGCGCGCACAGATGTAGGCGTGGAACGAGGACACGTTGAAGACGCCCAGCCGGTTCAGCGTCATCTTGGTGATGCGAGACACGTGCGTCAGCAGTCCCTGTGGCGAGCGAGGCGAGACACACGTGTGGTCTGAGACAGCGAGGAAAGACTTCCGTGCGAGACAGCGAGGCGAGACGCCCGTGTGAGACATGGAGGCGAGACGCCCGTGTGAGACAGCGAGGCGAGACGCCGTGTGGACAGCGAGGCGAGACGCCGTGTGAGACAGCGAGGCGAGACGCCCGTGTGAGACAGCGCTGCACGGTCGGTCCATCGACCTGGACTTATCAAATAGGGGAGTGTTGTGATATGGTGAGATCTGGGGACTTGCCTTTGGATTGGGCAGCTCGCCGCCCTGTAGTGAGGCCATGTAGCAGCGTAGTCTGAACTGCTCGCAGTGGAGCCGCTCCAGACTGTCATCGTAGCTGGCCAGCTGCGACGTCAGCTCCTGCTTGTTGTCCTGCTCGGAGACCACGCTCAACTGCATGTCGGCCATGTGCTTCAGCTTCGAGTCCTGCGGCACATGCAGCGGCGGCAGTGCCGTACAGCGGCGTCACAGTGCCGTACAGCGGCGTCACAGTGCCGTACAGCGGCGTCACAGTGCCGTACAGCGGCGTCACAGTGCCGTACATCGGCGTCACAGTGCCGTACAGCGGCGTCACAGTGCCGTACAGCGGCGTCACAGTGCCGTACAGCGGCGTCACAGTGCCGTACAGCGGCGTCACAGTGCCGTACATCGGCGTCACAGTGCCGTACAGCGGCGTCACAGTGCCGTACAGCGGCGTCACAGTGCCGTACAACGGCGTCAGTGCCGTACAGCGGCGTCACAGTGCCGTAGGGCGGCGTCAGTGCCGTACAGCGGCGTCAGTGCCGTACAGTCAGCAGTGATCTGCGCTGCAGATCTGCTGCCACGGTCTGGTCAATCAGGCACGCTTCAGCCGCTGGCCGCAGGTATCAGCATACAATGTATACACGATCGTGAACAAATTACAACCCAAGGGCAGATGGGTCATGCTTTTGTGTGTGTGTGTGTGTGGGGGGGGGGGCAAAGTCAGTGGCGTATTTCCACAAAGTTGTTGAGCGGGGTGGAAGGGGGGGGGGGGGGGGGCAGCGGGCCGTCAGCCGTTAGCGAATAGTTGTTGACGAGGGGGGGGGGGGGGGGGTAGCAAGCAGGCCGTCACCTATCACCGATAAGTTGTTGAGCGGGGGGGGGGGGGTAGAGCGGGCCGTCAGACGTCCGACACTGTACGTCCGGCCGTTTTGGGGGACCAAACAGGGGCGCAGCCAGACCTTCGGCAAGGGGGGGGGGGACGTCATCGCCAGAGGCCCCCTCGGCCAAAGGCCCCCAAACAAAACAAAAAACGCGAAATGGCATCTCCTCGGCGGATTTAGGCCTCTATATTTTGCAGGGGGTCCTAAATGATCGAGAAAAAAACGTCGGACAGACCCATGTTGAACAGACCCCATACGTGGATTGATTGATAAGTACGTAGTCTGATACAAAAGAGTTTGCGGCAACTGACTCCCTCTGCCACCATGCGAAGTATTAACGCGCGCACTGACGTGGGGTGCGGATATCCGCCCACCTGAAGTTTTCGTAAATATTGGGAAAACGGCGGTGTGCAGGGCCACCAAACTTAGCATAGCTCTTCGGGCATCAATTATCCACATTGTGTGCATTTTGTTGTCTCGAGTCATCTCAGGTCAGGTCAACAGTTCATGTTAAATGACCCCACCTCCAAGCAAGTTTGTGAAAGTTTGTGGTCGTGCCAAAGCCACAGTGATTGACCGAGCGGTTTCAAACTCACAAGACTTAATAAGGCCATAAATACCTACAATTAACTTAACATTTTATTATTTATTTATTTATTTTATTTTGCATTTTTAACATTTATTTTATTAATATTTTAAATATCGGTGACCTAAGGTCCGATCGATTTCGTGACCTAATCATTATAAGTAAATGGATACAAATGAAAACACGTGTAAATCCACAGTAAATGCTTAAATTTGACAAGTTTTCACCAGATACACCATTATTGTGCCGTATGCAAAGACCCACGTCACATTTTGTTCTGTAACCTCTACGGGGTCAACTCAGGTGACCCCGAGTTCACGCGTGTTTTTTCTTCAATAACTCTTTGCCAAATCAAGGTAGAGTAATGAAGTTCTCAATATTGTGTTTGGCTCATCGAGACGCGTTGATTGATGTAAAACTCGAACTTGACCTGACCTTGACCTGACACAGGTCAGGTAAATTTGGGGATATTACTCAACTAGGTCGACGGCGGCTACAACGGCCAGCCGAGCCCACAACACGGCGGCGCGCCCCAGCGCCTCGCGACCGAAGCCAACCCCAATCACAGCTACAATATCGGACACATTAACGCCCGGTCTCTAATACCCAGACTGGATGAAGTAAACGATCTCCTGCTAATACACCAGCTCGATATCGCGTGTCTGAGATGCGGTGTACCCCTGACGTCCTGGACCGGGTGCTGGTATTCCCGATATTTTTATATATATAATAAATTTAGTCCGAATGTTTTTGAATGGATGGATTTCCGAGGTCAGGCCCCGCGCTAAGCATAGCTTGTTGCGCAGTCCCTGACCCCACCACCCGATCAAGCAATTCCTGGCGTCCGGCAGAATTTAGAAGCGAAAGTTTTACGTGCCCGACATACCTGGACACGGGATACAGCATTTATCGTAACGATCGCAGTATCGCCAGGACAGCCACCCGGTCCGGTCCGCCGCGCGGGGGTGGAGTCGCTATCATCACTGCCGACAACCTCCGCGTGGTAAGGCTCAAGATGAGCGTGATCGAGCCCACAGTCGAGTCGCTGTGGCTCTCTGCGAGTGGCCCCGGCCGCAGCACGGCGGTGGTCGGCGCCATCTATCGGACGCCGGGCTCACCAACATCCAGAACCATCGACAGCCTGCGATCAGAACTACAGGGAGCGGTCGCCACTGGGAAGCCTGTCTTTGTTTTAGGAGATTTCAATATCAACCTCCTAAAATCAAACGGCCCTGGTGTGCGGAACTTTTGCACCGCGCTCGACGACCCGAACCTGCACCAACTGGTGGACCAGCCCACCCACCTACACCCTACACCCACGCTGCTGGGTGATCCTGACCAGTGAGACCGGTCTACAGGATTTGGTCAAAGTCCTCCCAGATCCTGTTGCCGACCATCAGCCCGTGCTACTGCGCGCTCCCGCCTCCCGACAGCGCCGACGGCCCACCGCGGCACTCTCTGACAGACGATTCGACCTTGGGGGACGCGTCGACTGGGACGCACTCTGCTTAAGCTTTCTGCTCGCGGACTGGGAGCCACTGCACACCGCCGGTACGGTGGACGAGAAACTTGAAGCGTTCATGAAGAACTGTAACACAGCCGTCGACACACACACTGTCAGCCCGTCACTGTGACGTCACGCCGACCGAGCTGCTCGTGGTTGCGCGTTGACGCGCAGATCACCGAGGCCATGAAGGAGCGCGACGAAGCCCGGAAAGCCTGGGAACGCCAACGCACCCCGGACTCACGCCATGTGTACACGCGGTGCCGAAACCGAGTGAAGAGCCTTTTAACCCTCGCGCGGCGTTCATTCATGTGTGACCGTCTGTCGACTGACCGTCGGACTTCTGGAGCCGCATAAAGCAGTTCAGCCTACGGCCAGTGAAGGGAGAGACGCGCCCTCTGACGGCCTGAGCGGCCGCGCCGACGCGTTCAATGCCTACTTTGCCGCGGTGGGGCCCCACATAGCGGCGGAAGCCGCGGCGGCGACGCGAAACAGCACCGCCCAGGTTCTAGCGGGCCCGCGACCGTACCGCGTCTGTGCCTCTGCACTCGAGCTGCGCCCGGCAACTCAACCCGAACTGTCTGCGGCTATCAGCCTGATGAGCGGATCGAGAGCGGTCGGCATCGATGGTGTTCCTCTGCATGCTGTCAGAGAGTGTTTTCCGGTCATTGCGCCTCATCTACTGCACCTGATCAACTGCTGATTGTCTCCCATACCTTTCCCGACGCCTGAAAAACCGCTCGTGTCACTCCCGTGTACAAGGCGGGTGATCGAGCAGACCTCAACAACTTTCGGCCTATCTCCATTCTCCCCGTGCTTGAAAAAAATACCGAAAAAATCGTCTGTCTTCAACTGACGTCATACTTGCTCGAACACCACGTACTTACACCGACCCAGTACGCGTCCCGGCCGCGTCACTCCACGGAGCCGACGGAGGACGCCCTGATTGACGCTGTCGAGTGGCTTGCAAGGGCCGTCGATAATGGTCACGTTGCGTCGCTCACGACGATCGACCTCAGCAAGGCATTCGACAGCGTCGATCACGGCGTCCTTCTGGAGAAGCTGGAGTGGTGTGGTGTAGCCTCCGAGTGGTTTAGGAGCTACCTGCACGATCGGAGACAGGTGGTTGGCAGTAGCAGTTCGACCCCGCTGCCGTTGTCACGCGGTGTGCCCCAGTGATCCCTGGTTGGTCCAATCCTTTTTCTGATCTTCATCAACGACCTCTCCTGCTTCCTTCCCCATGGGCGCCTCCTATCCTACGCCGATGACACTCAGCTCCTTGACATCACCCCACCTGACATCACCGGCTTATCCCACCTCAAGTCTCGCGTCAAGGAGTACATCTGGTGCCTTCAAATGTGGTTTCAAGCCAATAGTCTGAAAATGAACCCAGAGAAGACGGACATCACACTGATGGGCACAAAATCATCCATTCAAAGGACCGGCAATTTTCATATCAGCATCTCTGGCACAACCATTGACCCATCAACCGCAGTGAAGGTGCTGGGTGTACTCCTCGACCAGCATCTCAGCTGGGAGGCGCACATCTCTGCGGTCGTCCGGCCTTGTAACGCTATTCTCGTGTCGCTGTTTAAAATTCGCCACCATCTGAACCATGATGTTCTGAGGCTTCTTGTCTGTGTCCACGTTTTCCCCATATACAATATTGTTTGTCTGTGTGGAGAGGCGCCGTCGACTGCCATTTGAACATGGTACAGAAAGTTGTCCACTTTGCCGCTAGGCTTGTCACTGGTGTTCGTCGCTACGATCCCATTTCGCCGGCCCTGGAGACGCTGCGATGGGTCAGTGTGCCCGATATGGTGCGCCGCCACGACTATGTACACGTATACTAAGCACTACACGAAGGCGATTCACCCTCCACACTGCGTTCGCTTTTTATAACACGAGAGGAGGCCTCTCTGCGTAGTACCCGAGCCTCTGCGAACGGTGCCGGCTCACTACACCTCCCGCGCGTTCGGCTGACCGCCACCCAGCGGCAATTCCCCTACCGCGCGGCCGCCGCCTGGAACACGCTGCCCCAAATGGCCACCCACGCCCCCTCGCGCCGTGCTTTCTTGTCCATCTGAAAACCCTGACCTCTGTGACTGCGTTCTTTCTAACTTAACCCTCGCCAGTGCAGGGGGTTGATGCCACCCCTCGGTTTTTCGGGAATAACTCGCGTAAATATCAACCGATGGCGATGAAACTTTCCGTACCCTACTTGTGAACAATGTGACACATATTCTGAAATTTTAAGTTGTAAGTCACATGACCCGTGACTTTTGACCTGTTTTTCAAGGTCATGTCAGGCGCAAATGGCGTCCCGTAGTATTGATCCTTGTAACTTGTGCAGTTTCATAGTGTTTGTTGTTCAGGAGCATATGCACAGGTGTCTCTAGGTGACAGTTGTGGTTTCCATTGAGATTGTGACATCGATTGACCTTTTCAGAGGTCAACCGAGGTCACTGACCTCCGATGACCACATATGACTTTTTTGGCTTCTGGCAGCTTCTAGGACATTTTGTGACGCTGATTACAAATATGGAATCAATTTTACATAATTTTATGTTCCACTGGGGTCATGCGCCCCAACAGGTCAACCGAGGTCACTGACCTCCGATGACCTCATATTACTTTTTTGGCTTCTGGCAGTTTCTAGGAAATGTTGTGACGCTGATTTCAAATATGGGATCCATTTTACATAATTATATGTTCCACCGGGGTCATGCGCCCCAACAGGTCAACCGAGGTCACTGACCCCAAATGACCTGACATGACCTGACCTTTTTGGAATTTAGCAGTTTCTAGGACATTTTGTGACGCTGATTCCAAATTTGGCACCCATTTAGCATAATTATATGCTCATTCGCGATTCTAGCTCGATTAAATTCAATTTATACGCTTTTACAATTTTGGGTCATTGACATGACCTTAGAGTATGTTGTAAACAAAAGTTGTTCTAAATGATCATTTGTGCTAGTTTTATATAATCTTAATCAAAAGAAAAGCCAAAATATTATTTAGCTAACTTGTGCAACTAGCCTACCAGCCTAACATTTGATTAAAATAATATGCTACTGGCACGGATGATCATTTTTAACAACTTTCTTTACATTGAGCAAGCTGCTAATCTTTATCCAACTCATATATTTTTTTTAATAATAAATTTAGTCCGAATGTTTTGTGTGGATGGATTTCCGAGGTCAGGACCCACGCTAAGCAGAGCTTGCTGCGCAGGTCCTGACCTCACCACCCGATCGCGCAATTCCTGTTGGCCGGCAGAATTTAGAGACGAAAGTTTTACGTGCCCGACATACCTGGACACAATCCGCCCCGCTCACTGACGTCACCTGACCTTGAGTGCGACCGCTGCCACCGGCCGCAGGCCATCCCAGTCAGGAGCAAATAGCGAGCGCCGAAGCGACTCGAACCCGGGCTGCCACTACCGGGATAGGTCAGAAGTCCAGCGCTCTCCCACTGAGCTACCGGGGCGGACCTTATTGCGTATGTTGTTATCGCGTATGTCAACCTTATCGCGTATGTTGTGCCTTCCTTGTACACATTGACATTGACTGGGTGCAGAATAGCCATTGCGTGGACGCTCCCCTAATACACGAACTTGATATACTATTCGATGCGTCTCGATGGAGAAACACAATGGTGAAAACTGTAGGCGTTTATCATGCGTATCTCAAAAGTTATTCCCTAAAAACAATTCCGCGATTTTTAGAATGTTTCAAGTTTGATGGCCTCCCCTGAGCTAACTATCATATCCACAGCGCCTTTTTCCTGCTTCGCAACTGCCTCTGGTTGCCGAAGTTGCAATATCTAGTTGCAATATGGTTGCCGAACTGCCCCCATGTATTGACAGCCAGACCTTCTCCAGGAGATGGACTCGGACCTCAAATCAGCCATCACCAGCCTGACCAATGTCAGATTTGAAGATACCAGCTGGGAGCAGGCAGTCTTGCCTATCAGGTACGGCGGCCTCGGGCTTAGACGGACTGAAGATGTCGCATTGTCCAGCTATGTGGCGTCCCTTCACCGCTGCCAGCAGCTCATCTCTTCAATATTGCGTCCCCTCACCGCTGCCAGCAGCTCATCTCTTCAATATTGCCCGCATCATGCGACGCTTCTGTCGTACGAGAAGGTGCAAAGGCAATAGGAGATTGGCAGAGCGAAGCCGGTGACAGAGGAACACCAGACGGCGAAGCAAAATATCAGCAAAGAGCATGGGACTCTGTCATCGTCGAACGCCGCCGGAACTCCCTGCTGTCTCAGGCCAACCAATTTGCCCGCTCACGACCGCTGAGCGCGGCAGCTCGCGGCAGCTCGACCTGTATATGCTTCTACATTGTTCTTGACATAATGAACATCGAAAAATACATTAAAAATATCAGCTAACTATTGACCTGAGATGAAATCTGATGGAGCCTGAGTGACATTTGTTTTTGTATTTCGGACGTTTTTCTTCGCGCGTCGCTAGCTCTTTTTTTCTCTCTCGAGATATAGACTGTTTTTGGTAAGGATACCATATATGGCCGAAATTGTACCTTTGTTGACCTCTGGTAACCTCAATAATGGCTTGACCTACAAAATGAGCTTAGTACTTTCATAATACATTGTTTCGAGCTATCTAACGTTTTTTGTTATGTCTGTCGCTATGTTGTATGTTTTTTTTAATCTTAGAGGGCAGGTATCCGCCGCCCCCCCCCCCCCCCCGTCGGTTCGAAGTTGGCACGGACTCCGTCGGTGCGCGGGTTAACAATTGTAGTTGCACGCACAAAGCTCCTTGAAGGTCGCAACACAATGAAGAAGAGGCAATAAGAGGTCATGCCCCAAACCTGGCAGATCCAGCAAATGGCCAGGGGGGGGGGGGGGAGGGCAAAGAGGTCATGCCCCAAACCGCCCGAAATTGGCCACAAATTGACACATTCCCTGATTTTAAAATAATAACTAAGCAACTTAACCAAGGGAATGTTCACCATCAAAATTCAATACGAAACGAAATTCAATGGCTGACCTTGCACCGGCGCTGCCCGATCAGTGACCGGTCGGTTGCAAGTGGTGGGCGGAGTCAAGGGCGGGACTACAGAGCGACCGGACGTTAGCCTCTATCAGAGCTCGTATTGTGTTTAACATTACGAGTGAATGGAAAGCGCCCTAAATTTTCGTGTGACACTTACCAACCTTTATAATAAAAATTAGTGCAGGGCCTGAAACGTCCATTGCGAGAAATTTGTTGATACTAGTTGATGCATTCAAAAGTTATCGCCGAAAACTAGGGTCCCTAGCATACTGGCGGATACAGGGGGAGGGGGCAACCAGGCCATGCCCCCCATGGGCGGATCCAGAGGGGGCGGGGGGCACGGGGCCATGTCCCTCCAAACCACCTGAAATTGGCGCAAATTTGACACATTTTCTAAAATAATGTAAAATCTAAGCAGCTTTAACTAAGGAAGGTTTGTTTTAAATCAGTTATCGATGCACAAGCAAGTGAAATCCGACGAGTTTTCAGAATTGTGTGAGACTTTTTGGGATTTGCCCCCCCCCTCCCACCTGACCTAAACCACCCATTCTGGATCCGCCCTTGATGCCCCCCCCCGAAAAAGCCTGGAAGGGGGGGGGGGGGGGGGGGGCAACATGTCTTTTGCCCCCCCCCCCCCGCAAAAAAGGTTAACAAATTAGTAAAAATTTACTTTGCAGCAGTCAAAATCCAGCTATCCACAGTGAAAAACTGGGAGATGTTGGAAAACACAGCTCTTACCATCAAATAAGGGCTTAACAAGTTCAACTGGACGCGAAAATAGCGGTCAGCAAGCTGCAAGTCGGAATTGAAGCTCGAACAAAGTTTTTTTTACAAGTAGGAAGAACACTTCATATGGTATAAATTTGGAATGCAATCTACACTCTATTTCGAAGCAAATGGTTGTCAAAAATGACGCTTTGCTTTTGTGGAAATACCTTGTCGGGACGCGTGACAGCGGCAGGCACGTAGCTAGGATTTCGTCCAGGTGGGTGCGGCGCCTCGAAAGGGTCCCCTTCCCGAGCGATGAAATGGCCCCTTCCCAAGCGTTGAAAGGTCAAAACAAAACGGATGAAAAAGCACGTTACAAGGATGGACAATGCAGTATGACAATTGACAGGTATGACATGGGCCAATGGGCCATACCACCTTTTAGGACCTGGAGTTAGCAAACTGCCATATCAACTTTGGAACCAGCGACACCAATTTGGAATCAGCTATACCAACTTGGAATATTATTTTTAAGCTCAAGACATGGAACCCTTTAAAAAATTGCGCCGCGGAACTGCGCGATTTTTTTTTAGTCTTCTGCCCTAGATATGCATTCTCATAAATGCGTCACATTGCTTATGGTGCGGACCTCTACAAATGTTATTGTGCGTTTAAAAGTGCGTTAAAAATGTTAAATTGAAATATTTTCCCAAATTATATAGGAAAGTAGCTACATAACACATAAATGCGCCGGAAACGGACCGTTTTTGTATAATCTAACCTGCATATAATTGAATTTGTAGGTAAATTGCGCCGCGGAACGGCGCAAAATTTTGAGTTGTATTCCCTGGACAACTGCATTCTTACTGTTGAAAGGCCCAGGGTCCCTTCAGATCGTCTAGGGGTCCCTCCGACCTTTTCAACGCCCTGTTGACCTGTTCAGGGATTCATCTGGGATCCGCGAGAAGACATGATGTGGAGTGGGTGATAATGTGATATATATTAAATACAAAGAATGCTTACTCTACCATGAAAATTAAAATCGGAGCTTGCGGGTATATTATAACACCCTTCGTTAGCGATTAAGAGGCATTCGGTAACATGCCATTGCTCTTCTTAAAGACGAGCAATGACCTGTTACCGAATGCCTCTTAATCGCTGACGAAGCGTGTTACAATATACCCGAAAGCTCCGATTTTAATATTTTTATTGTGGAGTAAGTCCTCTTTGTATTTAATCTTCATCTGGGATTTATACCTGCTTTTCGGCCCTTCCGGTCTGACCAGGGACCCCTCTGACCTTCCAAGAACCCCTCTTGTGTGTCAAGGGGCCCATTCGGCCTGTTCAGAGGTCCTTCCGACCTGGCCAGGGACTGAACTGGCTGCTTTGACACCCTGCCGACATGCTCAGGGGCCCCTCCGACCTGCCCGGGGGCCCCTCCAGTCTGACTAGGAACTCATCCGGCATGTTCAAGGGCCCTTCCGACCGGCCCAGGGACCGTTTTGGTCTAGCCAGGGGCCCCTCTGACTTGCCCAGGAGCCCCTCCGAGCTGCCAAGCGACTCTTCTGGTCGGACTGCGCTGGTTGCTTTGTCGCCCTGCCAACATGCTCAGGGGGCCCTCCTATCTGCCCTGGGGCCCCTCCGTGCTGGCTAGGGGCCAATTCGGCATGTTCCGGGGCACTTCTCACCCGCCCAGGTGCCCTTTCGGTCTGGTCAGGGGCCCCTCCGATCTGCTCAGAGGCATTTTGAACTTTCGAGGGCCCCTCTGGTCTGTCCAGGAGACCTCTAGCCTTCTAAGGGGCCCTTCCGACCTGGCAAGGGACTGCGCTGGCTGCTTTGTCGCCTTGCGACATGTTTCGAGGGCCCGCCGACCTGCCCTGGGGCCCCTCCGTGCTGACTAGGGACCCATTCAGCATGTTCAGGGGCCGTCCTGACCCACATAGGGGGCCCTTTCGATATGGTCAGGGGCCCCTCTGACCTGCACAGGGGCCCTTTGAACTTCCCAGGGACCCTCTGGGGTCTGTGCAAGAACCCTCCAACCTGCTCAGGGGCCCTTATGACCTGACAAGGGACTGTGCTGGCTGCTTTGTCGCCCTGCCGACATGCTCGCTCAGGGGCCTCTCGACCTGCCCAGGGGCCCCTCTGTACTGGCTAGAGGCCCATTCGACGTGTTCAGGGGGCCCTCGGACCCGCTCAGAGGCCCTTTCGGTCTGGCCAGAGGCCCCTCTGACATGCACATGGCTCTTTTGAACGTCCAAGAGGCCCTCTGGTCTTTCAGAGAGAGGGTCCGGGTGGCCCTAACGAGCCTCTGAAGTGCTCTAAACTCTCTAAAGACCACGCTTCGCGTGGTAAAGAGCCCATGATACCGCGCTTCGCACGGTCTCGTCGGCCCTTTTCGGCGCGCGCAGCGCGCCGAAAAGGGCCCTCCGCCGCCGAAAAGGGCCCTCCTGGCCTCCAGAGGGGTGCGACCGCACTCGCCGCCCCTCCCCCTGGCTACGTGCCTGGACAGCGGTGTGTACATAATTCACGTGTGATTCTCACGAAGGTCCCAATGGCAATTGTGCAATCAAAATAAAACAAACTATAGGTAGGTAGGTACCTAGGTTGAGATAGGTACTTCTAGCTCAAACCTTATCAGAACAATCTACCCCCTCCCGGATTTTCTCAATAACCTGAAAACTATGATAGATATGAAAGTGAAACTGGCAGATATGGTACTTATTTTTATTTCTGGGGTTCAAAAACCCATAATTCGAAAATCCGAGATAGCCATTTGGAAGAGAATGTCATTTCAGTACCTTATCCTGCATCACGTCTAAGCTTTCTCACCAACTTTCAGTGAAATTGCTGTAGTATTTTGGGAGATAATGACGTTTTAATGACGCCATGGCATACCATTTTGGTGGAAAAACGATAAATGTTTGAAAAATCGTAAAAAATAGAGTTTTGTAACAAATTGCAAATAAAAACGTCAAAAGAAGGGAAATGACATTTTCTTCGAAATGGCCTTCTCGGATTTTCGTATTATGGGTTTTTGAAGCCCAAAAATGCAAATAAACGTGTTTTTTTTTATCTCGGAATAAATCCACCAAATACATTTTGTGAATTTGACAAATGAATTTCTTAAGCTCGAATACTAAAATAAGGTGACCGGCCCAAATCCGCGGAGGGGAAAACATGGGGGTACCTTTTGGCCACAAAAATATGCCCCCACGGAGAGAGGCTGGATCCGCCAGTGCCTCCCACCGATTTGCCCCCCCCCCCCTCTCCACAAAAAAACGACGGCTGGATCTGCCAGTGCCCAAGCGGTCTGCCGCTCACAGAAGAAGGCGAATATAAGCCCTGAGGTCAGGCAGGCGCCCCAGTGGCGATTAGGGGTCAGTACAGGTTCTTCGGGCGCTAGACAGGACCCCCAGTGACGATCATACACTCCAGACTCAGGCTGGGAGCCAGAACCAGGTTAAGGCAGTAGCCATTTGACCCCCAGACGAGGCAGGGCCCCGAAGGCCTCATTGTCTATCAGGGATTACCATGACCAGATGCTAACCGAGGGCCCCTCAGGCCGACCAACCTAGGCCCCTCCGGACGACCTGGCAACCTCTTAGGCCGGCCCTCTTAGTCGGACACTCTTAGTCAATACAGCAGTTTGGTGTTGCTGTACCTGGGTGCAGCTCCGCTGTTTGTAGGTCACCTGGTGGACAAATTTATAATTGGGCTTCCCATTTATCAAATTCGAGAGCTATCTCCATCCAGCTGGTCCCGGTACTGAACTAGTCACTCTCGTACCAGCCTACACGTCGACTATGAAGCTCAGTCAGTTTTTCTCGGAAACCTCTCAGACTCTCACCAACACCCGGCAGTCAATCTTCAGCCCCCTACCCTTCCGTCGCACAGCGTGGCACTCCCCTTACCCTTCCGTCGCACAGCGTGGCACTCCCCGACTCGATGGACCAGCGCGGCACTCACTGACTCGATGAACCAGCGTGGCACTCACCGAATCGATGGACCAGCGTGGCACTCCCCGACTCGATGGACCAGCGTGGCACTCCCCGACTCAATGGACCAGCGTGGCACTCACTGACTCGATGGACCAGCGTGGCACTCCCCGACTCAATGGACCAGCGTGGCACTCACCGACTCGATGAACCAGCACGGCACTCCCCGACTCAATGGACCAGCGCGGCACTCCCCGACTCAATGGACCAGCGTGGCACTCCCCGACTCGATGAACCAGCGCGGCACTCCCCGACTCAATGGACCAGCGCGGCACTCACTGACTCGATGGACCAGCGTGGCACTCCCCGACTCAATGGACCAGCGTGGCACTCACTGACTCGATGGACCAGCGTGGCACTCACCGACTCGATGGACCAGCGTGGCACTCCCCGACTCAATGGACCAGCGTGGCACTCACTGACTCGATAGACCAGCGTGGCACTCCCCGACTCAATGGACCAGCGTGGCACTCCCCGACTCAATGGACCAGCGTGGCACTCCCCGACTCAATGGACCAGCGTGGCACTCCCCGACTCAATGGACCAGCGCGGCACTCACTGACTATATGGACCAGCGCGGCACTCACCGACTCGATGGACCAGCGTGGCACTCCCCAACTCAATGGACCAGCGTGGCACTCCCCGACTCAATGGACCAGCGCGGCACTCACTGACTCGATGGACCAGCGTGGCACTCCCCGACTCAATGGACCAGCGTGGCACTACCCGACTCAATGGACCAGCGCGGCACTCACTGACTCGATGGACCAGCGCGGCACTCACCGACTCGATGGACCAGCGTGTCACTCCCCGACTCAATGGACCAGCGTGGCACTCCCCGACTCAATGAACCAGCGAGGCACTCACTGACTCGATGGACCAGCGCGGCACTCACCGACTCAATGGACCAGCGTGGCACTCCCCGACTCAATGGACCAGCGCGGCACTCACTGACTCGATGGACCAGCGTGGCACTCCCCGACTCAATGGACCAGCGCGGCACTCCCTAACTCAATGGACCAGCGCGGCACTCACTGACTCGATGGACCAGCCTAGCACTCCCCGACTCAATGGAGCAGCGCGGCACTCCCCGACTCAATGGACCAGCGCGGCACTCACTGACTCGATGGACCAGCGCGGCACTCACCGACTCAATGGACCAGCGCGGCACTCCCCGACTCAATGGACCAGCGCGGCACTCACTGACTCGATGGACCAGCGCGACACTCCCCGACTCAATGGACCAGCGCGGCTCTCACTGACTCGATGGAACAGCGTGGCACTCCCCGACTCAATGGACCAGCGCGGCACTCACTGACTCGATGTACCAGCGTGGCACTCACTGACTCGATGGACCAGCGTGGCACTCCCCGACTCAATGGACCAGCGTGACACACCCCGACTCAATGTACCAGCGCGGCACTCACTGACTCGATGGACCAGCGCGGCACTCACCGACTCGATGGACCAACGCGGCACTCCCCGACTCAATGGACCAGCGCGTGGCACTCACTGACTCGATGGACCAGCGTGGCACTCCCCGACTCAATGAAACAGCGTGCCACTCCCCGACTCAATGGACCAGCGCGGCACTCACTGACTCGATGGACCAGCGTGGCACTCCCCGACTCAATGGACCAGCGTGGCACTCCCCGATTCAACGGACCAACGCGGCACTCACTGACTCGATGGACCAGCGCGGCACTCACCGACTCGATGAACCAGCGCGGCACTCCCCGACTCAATGGACCAGCGCAGCACTCACTGACTCGATGGACCAGCGCGGCACTCACCGACTCGATGGATCAGCGTGGCACTCCCCGACTCAATGGACCAGCGTGGCACTCCCCGACTCAATGGACCAGCGCGGCATTCACTGACTCGATGGACCAGCGTGGCACTCCCCGACTCAATGGACCAGCGTGGCACTCCCCGACTCAATGGACCAGCACGGCACTCACTGACTCGATGGACCAGCGTGGCACTCCCCGACTCAATGGACCAGCGTGGCACTCACTGACTCGATGTACCAGCGTGGCACTCCCCGACTCAATGGACCAGCGTGGCACTCCCCGACTCAATGGACCAGCGCGGCACTCACCGACTCGATGGACCAGCGCGGCACTCACTGACTCGATGGACCAGCGCGGCACTCACCGACTCGATGGACCAGCGCGGCACTCCCCGACTCAATGGACCAGCGTGGCACTCACTGACTCGATGGACCAGCGCGGCACTCACAGACTCGATGGACCAGCGTGTCACTCCCCGACTCAATGGACCAGCGTGGCACTCCCCGACTCAATGAACCAGCGCGGCACTCACTGACTCGATGGACCAGCGCGGCACTCACCGACTCGATGGACCAGCGTGGCACTCCCCGACTCAATGGACCAGCGTGGCACTCCCCGACTCGATGAACCAGCGCGGCACTCCCCGACTCAATGGACCAGCGCGGCACTCCCCGACTCAATGGACCAGCGTGGCACTCCCCGACTCGATGAACCAGCGCGGCACTCCCCGACTCAATGGAGCAGCGCGGCACTCACTGACTCGATGGACCAGCGTGGCACTCCCCGACTCAATGGACCAGCGTGGCACTCACTGACTCGATGGACCAGCGTGGCACTCACCGACTCGATGGACCAGCGTGGCACTCCCCGACTCAATGGACCAGCGTGGCACTCACTGACTCGATAGACCAGCGTGGCACTCCCCGACTCAATGGACCAGCGTGGCACTCCCCGACTCAATGGACCAGCGTGGCACTCCCCGACTCAATGGACCAGCGTGGCACTCCCCGACTCAATGGACCAGCGCGGCACTCACTGACTCGATGGACCAGCGTGGCACTCCCCGACTCAATGGACCAGCGCGGCACTCACTGACTCGATGGACCAGCGTGGCACTCCCCCACTCAATGGACCAGCGTGGCACTCCCCGACTCAATGGACCAGCGCGGCACTCACCGACTCGATGGACCAGCGCGGCACTCACTGACTCGATGGACCAGCGCGGCACTCCCCGACTCAATGAACCAGCACGGCACTCACTGACTCGATGGACCAGCGTGGCACTCCCCGACTCAATGGACCAGCGTGGCACTCACTGACTCGATGTACCAGCGTGGCACTCCCCGACTCAATGGACCAGCGTGGCACTCCCCGACTCAATGGACCAGCGCGGCACTCACCGACTCGATGGACCAGCGCGGCACTCACTGACTCGATGGACCAGCGCGGCACTCACCGACTCGATGGACCAGCGCGGCACTCCCCGACTCAATGGACCAGCGTGGCACTCACTGACTCGATGGACCAGCGCGGCACTCACAGACTCGATGGACCAGCGTGTCACTCCCCGACTCAATGGACCAGCGTGGCACTCCCCGACTCAATGAACCAGCGCGGCACTCACTGACTCGATGGACCAGCGCGGCACTCACCGACTCGATGGACCAGCGTGGCACTCCCCGACTCAATGGACCAGCGTGGCACTCCCCGACTCGATGAACCAGCGCGGCACTCCCCGACTCAATGGACCAGCGCGGCACTCCCCGACTCAATGGACCAGCGTGGCACTCCCCGACTCGATGAACCAGCGCGGCACTCCCCGACTCAATGGAGCAGCGCGGCACTCACTGACTCGATGGACCAGCGTGGCACTCCCCGACTCAATGGACCAGCGTGGCACTCACTGACTCGATGGACCAGCGTGGCACTCACCGACTCGATGGACCAGCGTGGCACTCCCCGACTCAATGGACCAGCGTGGCACTCACTGACTCGATAGACCAGCGTGGCACTCCCCGACTCAATGGACCAGCGTGGCACTCCCCGACTCAATGGACCAGCGTGGCACTCCCCGACTCAATGGACCAGCGTGGCACTCCCCGACTCAATGGACCAGCGCGGCACTCACTGACTCGATGGACCAGCGTGGCACTCCCCGACTCAATGGACCAGCGCGGCACTCACTGACTCGATGGACCAGCGTGGCACTCCCCCACTCAATGGACCAGCGTGGCACTCCCCGACTCAATGGACCAGCGCGGCACTCACCGACTCGATGGACCAGCGCGGCACTCACTGACTCGATGGACCAGCGCGGCACTCCCCGACTCAATGAACCAGCGCGGCACTCCCCGACTCAATGGACCAGCGCGGCACTCACTGACTATATGGACCAGCGCGGCACTCACCGACTCGATGGACCAGCGTGGCACTCCCCAACTCAATGGACCAGCGTGGCACTCCCCGACTCAATGGACCAGCGCGGTACTCACTGACTCGATGGACCAGCGTGGCACTCCCCGACTCAATGGACCAGCGTGGCACTACCCGACTCAATGGACCAGCGCGGCACTCACTGACTCGATGGACCAGCGCGGCACTCACCGACTCGATGGACCAGCGTGTCACTCCCCGACTCAATGGACCAGCGTGGCACTCCCCGACTCAATGAACCAGCGCGGCACTCACTGACTCGATGGACCAGCGCGGCACTCACCGACTCGATGGACCAGCGTGGCACTCCCCGACTCAATGGACCAGCGCGGCACTCACTGACTCGATGGACCAGCGTGGCACTCCCCGACTCAATGGACCAGCGCGGCACTCTCTAACTCAATGGACCAGCGCGGCACTCACTGACTCGATGGACCAGCCTGGCACTCCCCGACTCAATGGAGCAGCGCGGCACTCCCCGACTCAATGGACCAGCGCGGCACTCACTGACTCGATGGACCAGCGCGGCACTCACCGACTCAATGGACCAGCGCGGCACTCCCCGACTCAATGGACCAGCGCGGCACTCACTGACTCGATGGACCAGCGCGACACTCCCCGACTCAATGGACCAGCGCGGCTCTCACTGACTCGATGGACCAGCGTGGCACTCCCCGACTCAATGGACCAGCGCGGCACTCACTGACTCGATGTACCAGCGTGGCACTCACTGACTCGATGGACCAGCGTGGCACTCCCCGACTCAATGGACCAGCGTGACACTCCCCGACTCAATGTACCAGCGCGGCACTCACTGACTCGATGGACCAGCGCGGCACTCACCGACTCGATGGACCAGCGCGGCACTCCCCGACTCAATGGAACAGCGCGTGGCACTCACTGACTCGATGGACCAGCGTGGCACTCCCCGACTCAATATACCAGCGTGCCACTCCCCGACTCAATGGACCAGCGCGGCACTCACTGACTCGAAGGACCAGCGTGGCACTCCCCGACTCAATGGACCAGCGTGGCACTCCCCGATTCAACGGACCAACGCGGCACTCACTGACTCGATGGACCAGCGCGGCACTCACCGACTCGATGAACCAGCGCGGCACTCCCCGACTCAATGGACCAGCGCAGCACTCACTGAC
>JAXIVJ010013290.1:0-37667 GCA_036785665.1 Chirona hameri | reverse complement strand
ATATATATATATATACTATATATATCTATCTATCTATCTATCTATCTATCTATCTATCTATCTATCTATCTATCTATCTATCTATCTATCTATCTATCTATCTATCTTATCTACTATCTATCTATCTATCTATCTATCTATTATCTATCTATCTATCTATATCTATCTATCTATCTCTCTCTCTCTCTCTCTCTCTCTATCTATCTATCTATCAATCTATCTATCTATCTATCTATCTATCTATCTATCTATCTATCTATCTATCTATCTATCTATCTATCTATCTATCTATCTATCTATCTATCTATCTATCTATCTATCTATCTCTGTGTATCTCTGTGTATCTCTGTGTATCTCCTGTGTATCTCTGTGTATCTCTGTGTATCTCTGTGTATCTCTGTGTATCTCTGTGTATCTCTGTGTATTTCTGTGTATATCTGTGTATCTCTGTGTATCTCTGTGTATCTCTGTGTATCTCTGTGTATCTCTGTGTATCTCTGTGTATCTCTGTGTATCTCTGTGTATCTCTGTGTATCTCTGTGTATCTCTTGTGTATCTCTGTGTATCTCTGTGTATCTCTGTGTATCTCTATCTCTCTCTATCTCTCTCTATCTCTCTCTATCTCTCTCTATCTCTCTCTATCTCTATCTCTATCTCTATCTCTATCTCTATCTCTATCTCTATCTCTATCTCTATCTCTATCTCTATCTCTATCTCTAAAAATCTGACCCTTGATGACCTCTGGTGACCTCAATATTGACCTGAAGAAAAAAATAACAAAATACTTTCGAAAGAGCTTGTCTCGAGCTATCTAACGTCGTTTCCCGCTTGTCGCTACGTTGCGTGGTTTTCGAGATCATAGGGGGGGGGGGCGGGCGAAATCCACCCCCTCCAGGGCGTGTAATTATCAGAGGCCCTCCCAGGGCGCGTGTTAAGTGCTCTAAACTCTCTAAAGACCACGGTTCGCGTGGTAAGAGCCCACGATACCGCGCTTCGCGCGGTCTCCGTCGGTCCTTTTCGGCGCGCTGCGCGCACCGAAAAGGGCCCTCGCGCGCCGAAAGCGCCTCGCGCGCCGAAAAAAAGAAAGAAAAAAACGCCCCCTCCCCCTGGCTTACAGGAGAAGGCGGGCTGCACCCGCCGCCCCCCCCCCCTCCCCTTGGCTACATGCCTGTCAGGGGCCCCTCCAGTCTGGCTAGGAACTCATCCGGCATGTTCAAGGGCCCTTCCGACCGGCCCAGGGACCCTTTCGGTCTAGCCAGGTGCGCCCTCTGACTTGTCCAGGAGCCCCTCCGATCTGCCCAGCGACTCTGGTTGGGACTGCGCTGGCTGCTTTGTCGCCTTGCGACAGGCTCCGAGGGCCCTCAGACATGCCCTGGGGCCCCTCCAAGCTGACTAGGGACCCATTTGGCATGTTCAGGGGCCCTTCTGACCCACCTAGAGGCTCTTTCAGTCTGGTCAGGGGCCCTTTGCCCTGCACAGGGACCCTTTTTAACTTCCCAGGGGCCCTCTGGTCTGTCCAGGAGCACTCCAACCTGCTCAGGGGCCCTTATGATCTAGCAATGGACTGCGCTGGCTGCTTTGTCGCCCTGCCGACATGCTCAGGAGCCTCTCGGCCTGCCCTGGGGCCCCCTCTGTGTTATATAGGGGGCCCATTCGACATGTTCAGGGGGCCCTCTGACCCGCTCAGGGGCCCTTTCGGTTTGGACAGGGGCCCCTTTGACATGCACATGGGGCAGGGCTCTTTTGAACGTCCAAGGGGCCCCTGGTCTTTCAGAGGGCCCTGCGGCCCTAAAGGGACTCTGAAGTGCTCTAAACTCTCTAAAGACCACGTTTCGCGTGGTAAAGAGCCTATGATATCGCGCTTCGCGAGGTCCCGTCGGTCCTTTTCGGCGTGCGCAGCGCGCCAAAAAGGGCCCTCCTGGCCTCCAGGGGGGGGGGGGGGGGCACCCGCTGCCCCCTTGGCTATGTGCCTGATCTCAGATGACATCAAAACGTTCCGAAGGTGGAACGACGAGCACCGTTCAGGGACGCATATTCTCGCGCCATATCCCGATCAGGGAACCTCGCGCGTCTCCTGATCGACATGGCACTTGGCAGACTGCCACAGAGTTGAGCTTGCGCTGCTTCATCGCACCCCGAGACAGTCTGAGAGAACATTCAAGCTCGTCCGCCCGAAAAGGGCCCAGCTGGCGGTTGGAGGGGCAGCTGCCCCTCCTGCCCCCCCCCCCCCTGTGGCGCCGGCCCTGCCTCGGCCTCTCATTAAGGGCCCTTGCCTGGTCTAAGAGGACTCTTTGTTGGTCTGGGAGGGTCCTTAGGCCCATGCCAGGTCTTAGAGGACCCTACACCAGTCTGACAATATCCTCAGTAGTCTGAGAGGGCATTGGGCAAGACTGACGAACCCAAGACAAAACGTAAATGGTTTCTTATCTGGCGTAAAAGAGACCTTATTCGGGACTGAGGGGGGACCACCAGGCCTATAACAGTTCATATGCCTGGCCTTGGAGGGCCTAGCAGGGGCCCCTCAGACCAGTCTCGGGCCCTCTCAGGTGTACCGATGGTTCTCTCAATGACGCTGAGGGTCCTCTCTCACCGAATTAAGGCCCTTATAAAGTCCCAGGCCGACATAGGAGCCACCTCTCAAGGCTTGCAAATACCTTCTTATTTGAGTACTGAGGGCCCTATCAAACCAGCCCTGGGCCCTCCCACACAGACCGAGGGCCCTCTCAAGGCTGGAAAATACCTTCTTATTAGAGTAACTGAGGCCTCTCTGACCAATCTCAGGCACCTCAGACCAACAGAGAGCCCATCAAGCCTACCGGGAGCACTTCAGGCCGAACGAAAGACCCTTCAGGTCAACCAAGGGCCATCTCAGACCGACCGAGGACCCCTCGGCCCCCAGGCCGACTGAGGGCTCCTTCAGACCGACCGAGGTCCCCCTAAAGCGACCGAGGGCCATGTCAAGACGACCGAGGACTCACTCAGGACGACTAAGAACCGGCCGCGGCCCCATCAGGCCGACAATCAAATCCATAAAGTTTCTACGAGGATGGTCTGATTCAGTCAGTCCCCTTCTGAGCTCCTGATATTCGTTAAAAGCTTATCTAAATACAAGTTGTTTCAAAAGATATTCCTTTAGAAATGATACTCTTCCCAGGATAGGCATCTATCATGAAGCCAGACCACTATCATGCACCATTTTAGTCGATTGGTCGCTGAATATTCAATATTAAAAGCAAATCCAGTTCGATCCGAATTCATTCGGTGTTAAACTTTCTGATGTAATCCAATTATATTTCAATGGGATTGGACTTGATAATTAATCCATTGTTTTAGCTCAATCAGTTTCATACTCTGATCGCCAGCTCTTGTTTTGACGCACCATGCTCTCTCCCCACAGCGGCCACACTGGCCAGCGGTTGGAAATCTGTACAGTGCTGCATAGCTGGATCTGTGTATGAACTCTCCAGCAGACCGTGGCCGGTTACATGACTGTTGGCATCAGCAATGTCAGGGGTCACCCTGGGACACCCATCACTGCGCAAACCGCGACTGCTCGGGCCGCTGTATGTGAGAGACAATGTTTGGCACCGGATGCCCGCCAGATACAATGAGACCTGTGCTATGGCTGGTGACATCAGCTATGTCAGAGGTCACCCTCACTGGTACCCATCACTGCACACAAACTGCCGACCGCTCGGTCCGCTGGCTGGTCACATGACTTCCGCCTAGGGCGTGGCGGGGCTGCGCCGCCCTGGCTGTGATGCCCTCGCAGACCGGGAAGGTGCGCGAGACTGGGCGGACGTGCGCTTGGTATTCTGTTCCTCCTCTGCTGGTTTGTCTCTGCCATTGCTCGTTTTCATTGGTTGTCTGATTGATATTGCTTTCTTTTGCCAGTTTGTTGCTCATCTAATATAAATCCGTGTTCAGTTATTTATTTAGGTCTCGGAGTCGGAATGTGGAACAGACTACATTTGGTGACCGCATTTGGTAAGCTAAGCATGGCTACATTTGTTGACAGCATTTGGTAATCAGGGCTACATTTGTGGACATCATGTGGTAAGCAGGGCTACATTGGTGACAGCATTTGGTAAGCAGGGATACATTTGGTGACAGCATTTGGTAAGCAGGTGATACATTTGTGGACATCATTTGGTAAGCAGGGCTACATTTGTGACAGCATTTGGCAAGCAGGGATACATTTGGTGACAGCATTTGGTAAGCAGGGATACATTTGGTGACAGCGTTTGGTAAGCAGGGATACATTTGGTGACAGCATTTGGTAAGCAGGGCTACATTTGGTGACCGCATTTGGTAAGCTAAGCATGACTACATTTGTTGACAGCATTTGGCAAGCAGGGCTACATTTGGTGACAATATTTTATAATCAGGGCTACATTTGGTGACCGCATTTAGTAAGCAGGGATACATTTGGTGACCGCATTTGGTAAGCTAAGCATGGCTACATTTGTTGATAGCATTTGGTAAGCAGGGCTACATTTGGTGACCGCATTTGGTAAGCTAACATGACTACATTTGTTGACAGAATTTGATAAGCAGGGCTACATTTGTGGACAGCATTTGGCAAGCAGGGCTACATTTGGTGACAGCATTTGGTAAGCAGGTATACATTGGTGACAGCATTTAGCAAGCTTGGCTACATTTGGTGACCGCATTTGGTAAGCTAAGCATGACTACATTTGTTGACAGCATTTGGCAAGCAGGGCTACATTTGGTGACAGCATTTTATAATCAGGGCTACATTTGGTGACCGCATTTGGTAAGCAGGGATGCATTTGGTGACCGCATTTGGTAAGCTAAGCATGGCTACATTTTTTGACAGCATTTGGTAAGCAGGGCTACATTTGTGGACATCATTTGGTAAGCAGGGCTACATTTTGGTGCCCGCATTTGGTAAGCTAAGCATGACTACATTTGTTGACAGAATTTGGTAAGCAGGGCTACATTTGGCGACAGCATTTGGTAAGCAGGGATACATTTGGTGACAGCATTTGGTAAGCAGGGTTACATTTGGTGACATCATTGGTAAGCAGGGCTACATTTGATTACAGCATTTGCTAAGCAGGGGTACATTTGGTGACAGCGGTGGGATTCGTTGGCCTTTCCGTACAGGTGTCTGTTCCATTCCACTATCGATACTTTTTAAGTTATTTCATTCCAAGCATGGCTAAATTGCATTGCTTTTCGTCTGGTCCGTTTCGCGTATGTGTTTCTTGCTCTTCCATTGTCACTTCCATTGCTCCATTGTTACTGTGGGTGATTTTGCCGTAATATTATGATGGTTGGCTGACATTTTTATGTTGCTCGTGCTGATGGCACGTGGGCCGACATGGTGGCTTTGCTGATTTGCAGTTTTGTTTATTCGGATTTTTATCATACTGATCACACATCAGTCTGATGATGAGTGTTTGCCACCGATTATTGCTTACAGCCAACACCGTGTCTTTCGTTTCTTCTGACGCTGAATGTTTTATTGATTTTCTCGCTGGTACACTCCGTGCATTTTTCTTGTCATTGCAGTGACCATTTTTTCTGCAAATTAATGTTTGTTATGTGATGAATGAATACACTGTACACCGTATGAAACTGTAGTGAAGACCGAGAGGGATCGATTGGGATTTTTGGATCGAAGCATGGCGTTTCAACCAAATGTGAATTTTGCAATTGGTCTTCCGAGGTTTAGTGGTGATTTGGGTTCTTTCGAGAGGTTTTTATAAGAATTTAACATTTTCGCTCGACTTCAGCGATGGGGGATGACAGGAAATGTGATATGTTTCCAACTGTGTCTGTCGAGCATTGCGCAGGATGCTTATGATGGCATTTCCGCTTTCGAATGACCAGAGGGCATCATTTGACCTAGCTGTCGCCGGCATCAGGCCGTCGTTTGCAATACGTACTCCGATTGACTGCCACATGTCGCTCACCTCCTGAAATACGACCCTAGTGAGTCGCTCGACGCGTTGTCACTCAGCTACGTACGCTGGTTTCTCGTGCCTTTCCGGGTCAAATGCATGATGGTTTGCCTTCCAGACAAGCAGACAAGAACTCAACATAATTAATACATATTTGGTGGACTTGTAACTATATGTATACAAGTAAACGCATACATATACAATAAAGAAACGTACTTACCACCAGCGGATCCCACTCTTGCTGTCGTCCGTCACGTCTGAGCAGGAACGGCCGGCAGACGCTCAGACAAGTCCAAGGCTATATAACAGACAAGTCACTCTCGAAAAATACTATGCAGGTGCACTTGCGCGTGCGTCGGAAGTGGCGCGTACTTTATTCCCTCTCTTCCTCCTTTGGGGTTCGAATGTGGAGACTTCGGGAAGATAACTGGCGTACGTCCAGGAGGTAAATGAGAGGAAATTAGCTGATACCCAAGCGGTACTAATTAGGTGATAATATTCGGCTATTATCTCCCCTAATATTACATCAGAATACACGAGAAGTGTATAGGAGGCATGTACTATCAGCATATCACATCCAAGAGAGAAGTGGGCGTAAACTGCGATGATACCAAGCTCCAAAATACTACCGCTTAGACATGTTTGTTATGCCCGTCCCAGGTCTTGTGAGGTGATACGGGAGGTGGCATTGATGGAGTAAGGAAGTAATTAAAAAGTTTTTTCAGTGTGATCCCAGCTGAGCTAATCCTAATTGAGCTAAATTCAGCTGAGCTGACCCATCTGCCTGACCCCAGCTGCCCTGACCCCAGCTGCCCTGACCCCAGCTGCCCTGAGCCCAGCTGACCTAACCCCAGCTGGCCTAACCCCAGCTGCCTAACTCCAGCTGACCTAACCCCAGCTGCCTGACCCCATCTGACCTAACCCCAGCTGACATAACCACAACTGACCTAACCCCAGTTGAACCCAGCTGACCTGACCCCATCTGAGGTAACCCCAGCTGACCTGATCCCAGCTGACCTGACCCCAGCTGGGGTCAGCTGACCTGTCAGCTCAGCTGGGGTCAGCTATAGTCAGCTCAGCTGGGGTCAGGTAAGCCTGGGTCAACTCAGCATTATCTTGCTATCAGTGGCGGACGGCTGACGGCCAGCACTACCTCCCCCAGTCAACAACCTCTAACTGACGGCTGACAGCTCGCTACCCCCCCCCCCCCCCTGGCTAAAAACTTTTCGCTGACGGCTGACGACCCGCCAAATCTCCCGCCCACGCTAAAACTGCTTGGAAAAACAATACGGGATTTGCCACCCCACCTAAAAAAAACACGGTCAGATCCGCTCTTGATATCTAGATGACATATTAACAGCGGAACTCTATGAGCACACTGAGCTGAAAGACACTACACACAGTCACAAACACACTTACAGCACAGCTCTTCTGATGTCATATCAAATAGCGAAAACTTTACGTTTACAAGATGATAAAGATAATATACATATCACGCAGGTCGAGAGGTAGAGTTGTGTAGAGCTGTACTATACTGTATAAGAAGCGACGCTTGACGGTTGCAGTTCTCACGCGGAGAGGGCCAAATCAGCGTCCTGGCGAGTGTTTCTGGATCGAAGTTTAGCGTTTGCCGAAGCTGTTGCCGAAAAATGCAAAGTCTCGGCACTCCCAGCTAAGACATGGAAAGCAAACTTAGGTAAGCAACACGAATAGTGGATGGGATGTGTTGCGACCTCATGTTAAAAATGTCCTAGAAACTACCAGACGCCAAAAAGTCATCTCAGGTCACCGGAGGTCATGATCTCAGTGGAAAAAAACATGTCACCAGGTAACAACTTGCATATTCTCTTGAACAAAAAACACTCGTAAAGTGCACAAGATACAAACATCGATACTACGGGACGTCGGTTGCGCCTGACATGACCTTGAAAAAACAGGTCATAAGTCAGGGGTCATGGAAAATATAATTTTGAAATTTCCAGAGCATGTGTCAAGTTGTTTACAAGTAGGGTATTGACAGTTTCATTGCAATCGGTTGATAAATACGAGAGTTATTCCCGAAAAAAACTAGGGGAGGGGGTCATCAACCCGATCAACATCAGATGATCGGGTTCATCAACATCAACATCAACATCAAGATCAACATCAACATCAGTGCGACTGTTGCGGTGATCTCTGCCTTGAGCACATGTCTTACGTTTAGCTTTACGCCACCTCTCCCACCTACCTTCACGACCCTCTGTTGACCTCAACACCTGTCGCTGAACACGGTTCAGCACATGAGCGGGATAACCGTTCTTCAGAAATAGATCCCTGATCTTACCAAGGCTTTTTTCCTCCGCCTCTGCATCTGAAGATAGCCTTGATTGCGATATGCTTATTGCTTATATGTCGTGTTACTTGTTTGGATCGACGAGTGGAGTTATAGTTTGACTGTATACGAGGATAAGATAATCGAACTTCACGAGCTATCGAAATGTTTTGATCCTATAATTGAGTGTCATCTTTTAATCAATACATCTGATGAAGGGTTGTACCCGAATGCACATGTAAATAATTGTTTCATTTTTTATATTCAGATCGTCATTTCAAGGAGAAGGTCGAAAAAACTTACTTAATTAGTACATATTTTCATTGCATTACCTAATCCATCAAACAATTTAATTGCACAAATTAACACTATATTTTATCAATTTATCTGGAATAGAAACAAATTATCGCCTAAAGAGAACTAAACTGATTCAGCGACAGGAATACGATGGTCTTAATATGGTACACGTAGAAGGGTTCATTAAAAGTATGAAAATATCATGGATTGAGAGACTATACCAGTCAGATAATTTCTGGTTCAAGATTACTGAGCGCAATATTCCCTTTCTAGAAGACCTACGAACATACGGTTCAAGTAAACTAAGATCCATACGGAAAACTATACTTAGCCCCTTTTGGAAGGATGTTTTAGAAGCATGGTTATATTTCTTTGAACTATATCAGCCGAACAGTGAGGCCCTGTTGTTCATCTCTTATAACTGCGGCTTTTTCTCCAATCTGATTCATATATGGGTCTGGCTCATATCGAGCTAGGATAACCTGTCACTTTGAGTTGCTGATGTATTTTATGGTGCGAACGCTAAGACCGATTTTAGAAGTAACAATGTATTAAAATGTTTTCAAAACTGCCTGTTTCAGCAGGTATCATGTTTGTGTTTCAGTTTCAGCAGGTAGCAGGTATCATGTTTAACATTGTTTGTGAATCTCGTTTTCTTCTTTGTTCTTTGTTTGTGAATTTCTTAAAACTCGTTTTCTTCTGAGGTGAAGAAAACGAGTCCGTCCGATTAGTGGACACGGGATTTGCGAGCGAAACAGATTGCAAAACACCGAGTTATGAGGGTTTCCGTTGCTGATGTACCATTCCCATAGCAGAGAGTGGAGGGGAGGATAGGATAGAAATTGGGGCAAACAAGCTGAATCCGCCCTCCAGATCACGAACAAAATGGCGGTTATTGTCGTAACTTTAGGACCAGCCAAGAGATCTCCTAATGTTACGAATATTATATATACATAGGGTTCAAGTCATTCTATGGACAGATGTCCATAGAATGACTTGGACTGCACACTACACTGCAAAAGTGTAGATGATTTCTCGAGGTCAGCCGTCCCACGGCAGGCTTGCAGTTGACCAAGATAGTGCGTTGGGCGCCATGTGACCTTCGTTGTCGGAGCGCCCCTAAACCCCAATCATCATCAAGATAGTGCGTGACGGGAGGAAATATAAATGGATATACACCCGTGGTAATTAAACCACTTTTCCCGTTGTGGCAGATAGCCCGACGTTTACAAAACACCTCAGAATCGCGACGCCTCAGAATTGCGTGAAGAAAATTGTTCATGTTTGTGTTCAAAAATGCTGTAATATCAAATCCTAACCCTTGTGGCCAGTTGAAGTTTAAATATTTAAAAAAAAAGAAATCCATCAGCCCAAATCCTCAATATGTTGGGACATTTTAATTTGGGTGATTTTAAGTCATTTATGGTGATAAAGTTAGTCATTTCGGTGACGGCATTAATTGTGTGCGCCGTGTTTAGCTCAACGATTCGCAATTTGCAAATACTTCAGCCGCCATTAGGCGCAGCAGTGAAGTTGTACCAAGGCAGTGGTACGGCCTTGGCTTTGGCAGTGAAGTAGCTTTGTTTCTCTGTGCCCAAGGTCTGTATAAATCTGTGTCAAGGCCGTATAAGAATGGCTCTGTGCGTGTGGCTGGCTTGGATAGTGAGGAAACCGAGGATACTCTGTAATTTAAAACAGGTTGATTATTTTATTTTTGTCATTCAAGATATGATTGTCACTCCCAATGTTTTAGTACGTTTGTCATACTAAATGTCCAGGAAAACTTGCCTTTTCCCCAATATCCTGTGAAGTCTATTTATGATTTACTAGTCCATGTCAACATTGATCAAATAGGTTACGTACCTCAACCTTGTTTGTAGAAGCTATTACAATTACAACCCAAACACTGCATTGTGTGATGTTGAGTGATGAGTGCATACTTATTACATACTTATTTTTTTAACATATGTTAAGCTGCTCGTTTGGACTTGCATGATCCTATCATGCTTTGTATTTTTGAAAACCACCAAAGATGAAAGCAGTCTACTCACCTTGACCTGTTCCACTCTCCTGTTAGTCTGTTGTTGATTATTTATCTCAAGTTCTGACTTTTGAGATTTCAGATTTCTTTACTCAATGGTCCATATGTATCCATTATCCATTGGTGTTTCAATGTGGTGTGTGTTAACCCGCGAGTCACTGGGGGGGGGGGGGGGGGGTCTTTTTTAGCCCCCCCCCCCCTTAGGAATATTAAGAATGTCTCAGCAACTAATGCAGATATCGACGCCAAACTTTCAGTACCTTCCCGATAATCATTTTTACACCTTTTGAGAGAGGAAAAACAAAATCGTCAGCAATTTGTCGAGATATGTTTATTTAGTGACGTCACTAAACACGATTTTGACTCCAAAATCAGCTAAACTTTGTCAGGCCGTAGAAATGCTGAATTTGAAGAAAAATGCAATCGAAAAACGCTAAAAGGTAGCAAATTGCAAAGGCTACAAACCAAATATCTCGAAATGTCAAAAATGTTGGTCTTTGATCCCAATTGTTTGTTGTTGTTAAATGCCCACAAAATCAAATTTTTATAAGATATTAAAAAAACGGAATATATGTCAGATAACGACATATGGGCAACTACCATACCAAATTTCAAAATGATATAATTAGTTTTGATTGACATGGCATATAAAGTATGGGTAAATCATGACATCATATTTTTTAATTTCGTTTTTTTGTGTGAATTTTATTGACCAGACACAGACAAATAAATGCCAGCACTGTATTTTTTAGATCAAACTGATATAGAAACATGCTTTTCCATTTTGATTTATCAATTTCAAATTTTGACCTTCAGTGTTCAACTTGACCTGAACTTGACACTAACTTCACGTAAATGAAGTCAGGTGGTAAAGTGACTATCACTATCGACTTCGACGCGTAAAATCAACCATAAAACATGTGCTGCATGACTTTCGCAGATATTTTGTGTGTAGTGACCTTTTGTGACCTGACCTTGACCTTGATCTTTTTCAACAATCTCACTCTAACTCATGTGGGATATGTATCATACCTTTGACAGCACATTGGGTGATTATAGACGCAATCGAAGGCCATGGATGGCAAGTATTGTCCATAAATTCAAATACCTCGATTTTGACGTTTGACTTGACCGTGACCTTACATGTGACCTTAATTTGAAATTTTTCAGTTTGCGTTAGTTTTCACCCGCGAGTTACTGGGATATATTTCATAACTGGACTTACTGGGGGGGGGGGGGGGGCTATTTTTTGCCCCCCCTCTGATCTCCGGAACTACTGGACCGAATGCAAAAAAATCAAACGACATTCGATAGCCCTGGGAAATTTATCGAGGGAAACATAATATTGTTGACCTCGGGGTCACGGATGACGTCACAGGTCAGGTCAAGTACAAAATGTTTGACCGTGTCAAAAGGTCTCGATGGATGGAATTGTCGCGCAAAATTGCTATATTAAATGCATAAGCTGTCGATAAATCGGTATGATTCGTGTGTCTGACACTTCTAAGTACCTTTCTAAGCTGTTTATGACCTTGGGTCAGGTCAAGGTCATCCGAGGTTACGAGGTCAAACTGCAGATTACGGTCATCAGGCGTTGTAGCACATGTGTATGGGTTTGTTTTTCGTGTAGAACGCGAAAAATGACCTTAGAACATTGTTTGTTCCATATAAATAGAAGTAAAAAGAAAAAATGGAAATGCGTTTTTTATGCATAGTAATGCTGTGAGAAGTGGTCGATTTTTGTCATTTAAAGGTCATAACTTGGTCATTTTTAAAGATATAGACTTTAAATTTGGTATACACATTTACTGCATACGTCTTGATCACATATATTCCGGTTTTGGGATAATTATGATTTTGTCTTGAAAATTTTGTTAAAAAAATAAAAAAAATATTTGGATTTCTCAAAACTTTGAATTAAAAAAACCCTCAAAAATCCGAGATAGCAGTTTGATATCCCGGTCGATTGTCAGTAATTTGTTTTAAAACAATTTAGTTTGTCAAATATCGTACCTTTGACAGCGTTTTCCGCAAACCATTATTTTGCAACAAAAACCGAAGAACATGACGTCACTCTGACGTCATTCCCGGTTGACCTATCATAGCCTCATATTTTTCCTTATGCCAACATGTGTAGAATTGATGTGAGAGAAGGTACTGCAAGTTTGGTGACGATACCGGTGTTTGTTGAAGAGTTATTGCAAAATAACGGTAGGGGGGGGGGGGCAAAAAATAGCCTCCCCCAGTAAGTCGCTGGTTAATCTCATTGAGCGCTTTCGAATGCCACCTTGCGCTTCCCGATGCGATTATTGGTTCTGAAGATACCAGGGGGGCTACCCCCCCCCCCCAGTGAGTCGTGTTACAGAATATACCTCAGTGACTGCCGGGTTAAGATGGTGCAAAATTCACATTGCAAACTATAAATATTCCTGTTAAAATATTTTAAGTGTATAATGAAGTATACATGCAGATTGATAGCTGCCGAGTGCCGGGCCTGGCGGGTGCTGCCACATGTGCCCGGGCTTGATGCCGGTCCCAACTCATGCATGAGCGGTGGCGGTGCGGGGCCAGTTCCTGTTTTTTTTTCGCATCTTTACTCTGGAGCCTAAACTATTGGCCTGAGCTCAAATCTGTGGACACTTATGTCGATTGCATTTGTCAAGGGCTTTCGACTGATTTTTTTCCATTTGCTGCTAACTATCATTGTTCCCGAGATATTTGGGGGTGTTCGAAGCGAAGTCCTAAAACTTGAAAATCTGACTCGTGATGACCTCTGGTGACCTCAATATAGACCTGAGAAGAAAAAATAAACAAAATACTTTCGAAAGAGCTTGTCTCGAGCTATCTCACGTCATTTTCCGCTGATTAATTATCCGAAGTCCTCCAGGGCGCGTGTTAACCCTATTACTTGCGGGGGCAGGTTCTGCCCCCCTCCCCCGGTGGTTTTTGGCATGCTGCTCCTAAACTACTAAAGCTAGCATCTTCAAATTTGCTGACTTTTCCCAAAATTAAATAGCACAGCTCATCTGATCAAAAGTAAGTTAAATTTTTGTCTTTTCACATAATGAACACCAGTACATTTGAAGATGAAAAACGTTTAGGGCATGAAAATCGGTCATGCCCTAAGCGTTTTAACATTTTTTTTTAACGTTTAAACGTTAAACATGGCCGCAATGACCTGTCAAAAAACACCCCAAAAATCGTATTTTTGCCCCCTGGCCCCTCATTTTGAACACACAAAAAAATTAGGGTCCGAAAAGTCATGTCAGTCATCTTGCCATGAAGAATCGCATGGTGTTTTCCCCATCGAAATCGACCGAGCGGTTCTCGAGATCTCTGGGGGTGGGGGGGGGGGGGGGGGGCATGAATCTGCTACCCCGCACGTTAACGTAGTCCACAAGGAATAGGATTAACATACACCATAAATTATCTCTTATCAAATTTAGCACACTTCATTTTAACACGCGCAGTGGAGGAGGGGACTTTTGTGCCCCCCCCCCCACATGTTTTTCGTGAGTATTTCAAAAACGAAGCGGAGCACGGCAGTGTTTGTTGCGTGGCATTAACGCCAACTCAATAGCGGATCGTTTGACGTAAAAAAATCAAAATCCGTCGATAATTTTTTGAGTTATATGGATTGTCAATCCAGGATGGCAGCCAGAATCGCGGTCGCCAAATCGATATCTTCGGCACCAACAGTCGGATCGGGATGATTCAAACGCCGACGATGTCAATGTTCATCCCTGGAAACAACATTGGACATATTGCTGGTGATCTGTGACGTCCCAGAGGTAAAATTTCCCAACATTGTGACATTTGGCCAGATTTGACATTCGTGACCTCATTTGACCTTCCAGATAATGACCGAAGGTCAAGAACATTTCATAAATTGTAGATCATCATAGTACCTAACTACGCTGTAAGTTGTATCATTATCACATGTAAGTTGTATTGTTATCACATGTAAGTTGTAAGTTGTATCATCTCTCATACTTTTGTAGATCTTATGGGGGGTGGGGTACTCAAGTGCCCCCCCCCCTTCCACTGCGTCTTAGTGGCATACCCCTCTCCATTGCGCGTTTTAACACTTCTGGGCCCCATCTTAACAAGTGCCTTGATCGAACCCAATCTTGCCAATGCCATATTACGGCATATTGGTGCGCAGGCCTGCAAAACTTCTGGAACCCGGGATTGAACCGGGGACAACCCTATAATCAACTTAGCGTTCTCCCAACTGAGCCAGTTCGACAATGGGCTTGGACAAACCAAACGCTGTGGTTCCATAAGTGCGGCATTCTGAGCACTCCATACACGGCAAGCCATACTTACTACTTACACATTCACAGCACTTGGTAAGGTTGGGCCCTGGGGCGATTTGCTAATTTTCTTCAATGACTGGCCTGCTCCAGGCTGAAATAAGTTACACCTGAGTGACATTTTCTGCCCCAATAATAAATCTGACCCAATTTTACAGTTGTTGAGATCTTGTTGAAACCTGTCACAAATTGTAGACTGGCAGTTGAGCCAAACGAACTTTACTCACCTACAACTTCTGGGAATTTTGCATTCAAAATGGATATTTGGGGTAAACTATTTATGCCATTTGACCCTTTTCAGATTATCTTTTCCTTCCCGAAAAATGTTTTAGCTCACATTTTCCACTCTGCACCCTGGCTCAAAATAAATCCTAGTTGCCTGTGTTGATCCTGATCCATTTTTTCATGGTCATTCCCATACACCATGGTCTGCAAAATATGGCACATCTTGACCAGATCTTGTTGGGGCAGGGTTGGGGCGATATATTGGAATGTAATATTGTGATCAGTGAAGACCCCCCAAAAGCAAGTAGGAAACTGTGGTGCGTTACCAAAAAAAACAGCAATTTGACGATCACCATGGACCAATGTCCGTGAAGTTAGCCAACAGCCAACAAAACGGAAATTTGCAACGGCCTAATTTTTCGCCTAAAATACGCATGTAGCTCAAGTCGCATACGAGGATCACGAATCTGATGTTATTTTTAATGCCAATGTCATAGGTCAAGGCCAAATGCGTACAGAAGGTTGTGTATCCTTATGTACCGTTTTACGGACAAACGGTACACCGCACGGCATCGCAATGGCCACCATTCGATCTACCCGTCCGATTTTCGAAAATGAAACGGCGTTTGGTTCCCCTCAACACGATCTACATTTCTAAATAATAAAACAAATCTAAATTTTTGATAGGGGGGCAACAGGGGGGCAAAAACCACAAATTTTAGTGGTATTTTTGATCCAACATAGCTTTGATGTTTATCGACCGATGTTAACACAACTAATACGAATCGATAGAGATTGAATTGGAAATTGATATATGACAGTGGCGTTTGAAAATGCAAAAATCATAGGCGTGTGCAGGTCACTCAATATGGGGGTGAAGTAAATGCGTAATAAAGCAATTTTTTGATGTGTTTTTTAAAGAAATGAAATGGTATGTGATTGTGACATTAGGCAAAACAGTTAAAAATCTCTCTTTTTTTGCCATAGGCGGTACCAGGTTAGTGAAAAAGGGGGTAAAATTGGAAAAAATATTAACCGCAGACAAGTTGCTACCCAGCACTATAAATATGTTACTGATCGTAGATAGTTCCTTTTTGCATGTTGTACTTCATAATAGGCGTATCCAGGATCCAAACTGGGGCGGCTCAATACCTTTTGATAAGTATATTATCCGCTATTATGATACTAACTAGTCAACAGTGACTATTTCACTTACAACTTCAATTAACATTGCTTACTCCCCTTTTACCCTACCTGGACTCACCTATTATCTTATAATCGTTGGTAGAGTAGCCTGTGGTGCGTGTTTCATCCGAAAACTACAGTATGTTATGTCATTGTACGCCCATGCCTCTTAGTTTCCTTGCAATAATATGACCCCCTTTCTTCCATTCCTGAGCGCGCCTCTGCAAAAAAATGACTATTCCCTTTCCTGGCCTCATATGCGCATATATAATTATAAGCTAACCGTCTATTGCGCCGTAATCGCTGGCATATCGTCATCACCAAGCCAGTCACTCCCTTTGCATGTGCCTGAACACGCCCCTGAAACTCTATGTAATAAATTATGCAAATAATGGAAGCAGAAGCTATCTTTTACATCTTGATAACTATAAATGCCCCTTACATTGCTCTATTTGCTTCCCGCCAAGTATTTAATACTTCCTGGACCCCCCCCCCCTTCAAGCCCCTGAAACCGCCTCTGCCATGACATTTTAATGATATTTAATTAACATCAACTAATTTGCACTTGTTGCAATCACCGTGAATCGATGTAACTCCTTCATACTTGAGGCAGTTACGAAGAAACCGTGAAGATCGCATTTCCGTATTATCGCCAAATATCGCCTCCGAACCCACCCAAAACTGTACCCTGGAACCGCCTCTGTTCAGGTTAAGAACTCAAAATTTTGACTCCAAATGCGGTATTCAATTCTATGAAAAGTCCCAAAATTTAATGGGCCTGCTCCCAGCCGTTCTGGAGATATCTGCGAAAAACATGAGGGGGGGGGGGGGGGGTGGGGCGGAATCCGCCCCCCCTGTTACAAATAGGGTTAAAAGTGAGATAATAACTTTTTATATTTCGAAAATTACATTTTGGGAAATACAAAATATGTACTTATATGTGATGACGAACAGTATGATCCTCACTCTCTGGTTTGAATGTTGATTTGTAAACAAGTCATAGGGCCAGAAATGAAGTAAGTGCGCCAAGAAGCGTGGCAACGTTCCTGATTGGTCAATGAAACAAATCGCCGACACTAAATAGGTCGCCGTCCGGGGCGACCTATAAATCTACCGAACGCATCACGGTTTTCTGAAACTTTTATTGATTAGTTATGCGAAAACGGTTCAGATAAATGTTTCATGTGTGCGTTGCAATGTACTACATACCTGTTTGTGGGAAATTCATGCGAAAAATGTCCTATTTATTTTCTTGAAAAAATAAGTCGAGAACATTAAATAGGTCGCCGTCCGGGGCCAAGCTAAACTGCCGATTTCAATGAACTTTTTCAAATCCTTGTTCATTGTTCATAAAAGTTTGGTACATATTCGCAAAAGATAGAGTGCATGAAACATATGATATGCCTTCATGATAACTAACAATGCGCAGGCAGGCTAATTTGAGCTCAGACAGTGAAATCGTTATTCGTTACCAAGTACTTGTGAAGTTACCGACCGTTATAAGCGTGGAACGCTCATCAAATTTAGCTTGAAATATCTTTCGGCAGGAATGTTTATATGCAAAATGTAATAAATTTACAACATATTTTGGTCTCGTCTGTCGATTTCAAGTGATAACTCCATTTGTGTGTGAGCAGGTCATTATATCACTTTAACTATGTTTTAGTCGGGTGGTGAGTCCATCGCCGATTAAATGCAGTGAACGTTGTACTGATCGCGATAAGCCTTCACTTCTCCATACTGTAGCACTGAACTTGGCTTTGCTTACTTTTTGTGCCATCGGCTGTCTCATGTCCTTCCTAATACCTCTTTTATAGGTAGCTCTTTTAACCCTAGGTAGCTTTAATGGGTAGCTCTTTTAACCCTAATATCTAGATCATTGTAGGAACTGTCATATATATCATATTGCCAATGGAGAAGGCCACTGGTATTGCCTAATGTATCTGCCTAGTCAATTGCTTGAGTTGATTCGAGCTACGGAAGACGAGAACATAGCTGTGTTAGGCTGTGCCGCTGCGCAGCCTCGTACTGCGGTGCAGTCTACCGCTTCAGGAGCGCAGTTTCAGAACAACGCAGCCTCGTACTGCGGTGCAGTCTACCGCTTCAGGAGCGCAGTCTCAGAGCAACCAGCTCAATGTCCGCCCTGTTGCGCCCGGCTGAGTGTTATCGGCCGCAGTGTACAGCTGAGTGCTACCGACCGCAGTGTACGGCTGAGTGTTACCGGCCACAGTGTACGGCTGAGTGTTACCGACCGCAGTGTACGGCTGAGTGTTACCGACCGCAGTGTACGGCTGAGTGTTACCGGCCACAGTGTACGGCTGAGTGTTACCGACCGCAGTGTACGGCTGAGTGTTACCGACCGCAGTGTACGGCTGAGTGTAACCGGCCACAGTGTACAGCTGAGTGTTACCGACCACAGTGTACGGCTGAGTGTTACCGACCGCAGTGTACGGCTGAGTGTTACCGACCGCAGTGTACGGCTGAGTGTTACCGACCGCAGCGTACGCGGTAACCGGGGACTGGGTAGTGCCAGTGAACTGCAGGCAGCAGCAGATATAACCAGGCTGCCGTCACACCGACTCTCTGATTTACAGGCTCACACCGACTCTCTTTCCGCTATACTGAGATGGACGACCAGATTTGTTTTTAGAGCTGCCTTTTTGTGGAAATACCGTCCCGCAATATGTCGATGCGATGAATCTCAGTATGTTTTTCAGGCTTTCGCGACCGCAATCAATTTTCTGTGTGAATGCTAGGCTCTAAAGTCAGGTTTATAGGCAGTGTCTATGTTGCCATGGTGATACTAATGTCGCCACTGGCTCCAAGTCAACATCAGAAACGCTTACCATACAAGTCTGTATCACAAACGTAACAACTGATTATCTGCTGCATTGGCTGACTTCTTTGGCTGGACAGTGTTGCAAACTATTATTATAATGAGATAATCACATTTCTGAATTTTGATCCATGTATTTCCAGACAAGTGCGACATTGCAGAAAATTAGTACATTTGGGCAATTATGTCACTGCTAAAACACGAATCCAATATTATTTTGAAAATATACACCAAAAAATGTTTGATGTTCTCTTTCAAGAATTGTGTCCTGGCAACCCAAAAACAATTCTCACAAACACCGTGTTAGGACTAATTTACCAAATCATAAAACACAACAAATCATGTGCAGAACAGGAAGACTAATATGTGAACCAACACCGATGGTCATTTTTGTCAACTTGTTTCCTCCAATAATGCCACACAATTCCCGTCACATCAAGATAACACAGCAAGCTGTAAAGCAGGTGGCTAGGCAGGCATCGAAGCAAGGCGTTCAACATGTGTCACAATACTCTAACAGACTGGTCTGTCTGGCAGAGGACTGGTCTGGTCTGGTCTGTATCTTAGCAGGGGCCACACTACTCTAACAGACTGGTCTGTCTGGCAGAGGACTGGTCTGGTCTGGTCTGTATCTTAGCAGGGGTCACAATCCTCTAACAGATGGGTATGTCTGGCAGAGGACTGGTCTGGTCTGGTCTGTATCTTAGCAGGGGTCACAATACTCTAACAGACTGGTCTGTCTGGCAGAGGACTGGTCTGGTCTGGTCTGTATCTTAGCAGGGGTCACAATCCTCTAACAGATGGGTATGTCTGGCGGAGGACTGGTCTGGTCTGTATCTTAGCAGGGGTCACAATATTCTAACAGATGGGTATGTCTGGCAGAGGACTGGTCTGGTCTGGTCTGTATCTTAGCAGGGGTCACAATACTCTAACGAACTGGTCTGTCTGGCAGAGGACTGGTCTGGTCTGGTCTGTATCTTAGCAGGGGTCACAATACTCTAACAGACTGGTCTGTCTGGCAGAGGACTGGTCTGGTCTGTATCTTAGCAGGGGTCACAATACTCTAACAGATGGGTATGTCTGGCAGAGGACTGGTCTGGTCTGGTCTGTATCTTAGTAGGGGTCACAATACTCTAACAGACTGGTCTGTCTGGCAGAGGACTGGTCTGGTCTGTATCTTAGCAGGGGTCACAATACTCTAACAGATGGGTATGTCTGGCGGAGGACTGGTCTGGTCTGTATCTTAGCAGGGGTCACAATACTCTAACGAACTGGTCTGTCTGGCAGAGGACTGGTCTGGTCTGGTCTGTATCTTAGCAGGGGTCACACTACTCTAACAGACTGGTCTGTCTGGCAGAGGACTGGTCTGGTCTGGTCTGTATCTTAGCAGGGGTCACAATACTCTAACAGACTGGTCTGTCTGGCAGAGGACTGGTCTGGTCTGGTCTGTATCTTAGCAGGGGTCACAATACTCTAACAGACTGGTCTGTCTGGCAGAGGACTGGTCTGGTCTGGTCTGTAACTTAGCAGGGGTCACAATACTCTAACAGACTGGTCTGTCTGGCAGAGGACTGGTCTGGTCTGGTCTGTATCTTAGCAGGGGCCACACTACTCTAACAGACTGGTCTGTCTGGCAGAGGACTGGTCTGGTCTGGTCTGTATCTTAGCAGGGGTCACAATACTCTAACAGACTGGTCTGTCTGGCAGAGGACTGGTCTAGTCTGGCCTGTATCTAAGCAGGGGTCACAATACTCTAACAGACTGGTCTGTCTGGCAGAGGACTGGTCTGGTCTGGTCTGTATCTTAGCAGGGGTCACAATCCTCTAACAGATGGGTATGTCTGGCGGAGGACTGGTCTGGTCTGTATCTTAGCAGGGGTCACAATATTCTAACAGATGGGTATGTCTGGCAGAGGACTGGTCTGGTCTGGTCTGTATCTTAGCAGGGGTCACAATACTCTAACGAACTGGTCTGTCTGGCAGAGGACTGGTCTGGTCTGGTCTGTATCTTAGCAGGGGTCACAATACTCTAACAGATGAGTATGTCTGTCAGAGGACTGGTCTGGTCTGGTCTGTACCTTAGCAGGGGTCACAATATTCTACACTGAAGGTTCTGACCGGCAGAGGACAGCAGCCTGAGAAGAGCAGTCTCTAGTCACTAGCCCCCCCCCCCCCCATTCTGGCTGTCAACCACCACGCATTCATTATTTATATCAGGCTGACCTTCACCCCAGAGGCTGCCAGAGACCTGAGCGTCATTGTAAACATCAATATAAATAGGTGATCCTGCAGTAATGGCTTTAAAACCTGTCGCGATGTCTTCTGTCGTGCTGGCGAAGTCCAGAACAATGCACCGGATCTCTTCCGGAGTAGTGGGAGTGGGTTGTCTTCTTGCGTTGCTCGTAGGGCAAATATCGGTAAAAGCATGAGTAAAGTTCGCTGTCGTGGGTGGAGTTGGTCCATAACAAAACTTGCCGCATGTTTCGAAGTCTGGAAGACACGATACAATCTGAAAACAAGGGATCCATCAGTAAATATAGAAATGGTGCGGTGAAAACAGTCACTTCCTTTAGGTGTCACACTAGAAACTGCGGGAAACATTGGTAACTCAGACTGACTCCGACACCGGCATGAACTCCGCAGCCCGATGGTCATATACACATATTTCGGAGAAAACAATATATAAATGGATATATCTGGTTTAGACTTTCAACGGTAGGTAGGTTTTGCAATGCATGCAATTCATGCGTATGCAGTTTAACTGCCTCCATTGGCTTCAGTCGTGCTTGATCGTATTTCCCCTATTGACAACACAGACTAGCACACATGATGGGCATTATTATCTTTAAAGGGAAATGGTCATTTGATTGTTTTAGCAACAATTTCTTAGGCTACCGTTATGGTATACAATTATGTGGTCTAAATAAAAATAAAACATACAATTATTCCCTATTTAAAGTTGGAAGTATGGAAAAAAGAGAACAAACCGATTACATATACTTGTTTCGGAGTTCATGATTGGTGTTTTCCTTCACTTGGAAGCGCGACATATCTGGCGCTTTTCTTTCAATCTGTTCAACGTTGAATAACTGTCGTTTAATTACCTGTAAAAAATCGATTACACTAAGTCCGTTGTCGTAGGGGCTTAGTTAACACGCGCAGTGGAGGGGGGGGGGGGGGGGGGCACTTTTGTGCCCCCCCCCCCCCCTCCCACACATCACCACACATCCACATATTTAGGAAAAATATATATATATATATATAAATGTATATATATCTGGTTTCTACTTCCCACGGCAGATAGGGTATTCAATTCATGGAACTCAGGCGTATGCAATTTAACTGACTCTATTGGCTTCAGTCGTTCTTGGTCGTATTTTCCCCATTGACAACACAGTCTTGCACACATGATGGGCAATATTATCCTTATACATTGTGTCAAATATAACTTTGAATCGTTGGGATTGTTCTAAGCTGCATAGCCAACCACGACCACCTGCTGATATACCAATCTCATTTCCAGAGGCACACACAAGGGGAGGGGGCACGCGGGCCCGTACCCCCGCCCCCTTACGAAATGCGGAGGCCCTCTGCGGCGGCCCCGTGGGGCCCCTGTTTGGTTGTATTTTTCAAATAAAATTCCGGATTTATGTTTAAAAATGAAAGTTAACATTTTACGGTTTATATTTTCATCCGAGGGGTCCATAGGCGCACACAAGGGAGGGGGGCACACGGACCCATTTCCCCTTACGAAATGCCTATGAGGCGGTCCGGTGGAGCCCCTGTCCGGTAGCAAATTTAAATATAAAAAACGGATGTATTTTGTACAAATGAAAAGTGAACGTTTTCATTTGTTTTCATCCGAAGGGGCCCACCGCGAAAATATGGAAAGGGAAGTTCAATGTGCAACGGGTCGACGCTCTAAGGATACAACATATAAATATATAAAATAAGACGCGAGGTGTGCCTCATACCAGAGGCGCACACAAGGGGGACACACTGGCCCATGAGCCCCCTCTCCCTAATGAAATGCGGGGCCCTCTAAAGTGGTGCCCCTATCCGTTTGTATTTTTTAAGAAGAAAATTCGGATGTATTTTCCACAAATGAAAAGTGAGTTTTTATTTTATATTTTCATCTTAGCACACCACGACTGTCCGCGACCCGTGACGTAATGCGCCAATGTGGATCCGTGAATCCATTCAAGCGTGCGTTCGGTATCTGTAAGAAAACAAATCCTTTGGATATCCTCCGCTGGATAATTATCGCCGATAATTTTCCCTTCGCGCGTTCGGCATCTACTCTGTCGGGATAATTTTCCATTGCAAAATTATCGCTCCGCATAGCGTTCGGTGTTTTTTTTGCAAGGATATTATCCATCGGCTTTATTTGCGTGCGCGGTATAACACGTATTTAACTCAACTCAGGCGTGAAATTGGCCTTAGTCGACCATAACCCGGCATTGGTTGGGGTCTCAGCCGAACGCCATTGGCTGGGGGGGGGGGGGGGGACGTTCTCAGCCCCGCCCCTTCTATCTTCCATGTGGTCGATTTTGGCATGTGTCTAGGACCTGTTTTGTCTGAGAAATACAATGCTAGCATTTCTTTGTTTGTATCTGGTCACTAAAAGACAAAAAACGCAATTTCAAAATATGACGTCATGAGTTATTCATACTTAGGGAGCGGTAAGTCAGTCAAAAATAAAGATATTGCATTTCAATTTGGTTTGGGTATTGTCCACATGTGGTTCTTCGACATACCTTCCATTAAAAAAAAAAATGTTTGAAAATATAGATTGTAAGGGCATTTTTCCAAAAACAAGTTTTTTTTTGGAGAGTCAAAAATCAGCATTTTCAAACATCCGAGAAAGCCAGTTTGTAGCACTTGTTATTTGCTATCTTTTGGTGTTTTTTTATTGCATTATGCCTCAAATATGGAATTTGTACGGCCTGCTAAATTTTAGCTGATTTTTTTTCTGTCAAACTCGTGTGTTTTCATTAAATTCGCTATATTTCGAGAGAAAAAAAACGAAGAAATTTCTTCATTTTCGCACAGAAGACGTATAATTGATGTAGGAGAAGGTACCTTTATTTTAACGTCGATAGCGCTATTAGTTTCTGAGCTATTGCGAAAGTTATTCGGGGGGGGGGGGGCGCCCCCCAACCAATGGCGGGTTAAAAACAACAGATATAACTTTGAGAACACAACATGTGCAAAAACTAAAGTTAAAAAACATAAAATGGCCGCCGGTGAAAGCAGCGGCAGTTAGCTAACTACGACGAATTTATATTATCCAATCGACCCTGCTCCGGACATTTTCCACGATTCTCGCCTGCGACGGAAAATTATCGGGGATGATTTTCCATTTTTCAGATGCCGAATGTGATCCTGGAAATTTTTCAATGACCCCGGAAAATTATCCGATATTTTCCAGATACCGAAAGTGCGGCAAATATCTACAAAGCTGTATTTTAGGAAACACTTGGCCCTGTTCGGTAGCTGAGCTTCACAAACATTGTGAAGCTTTCAAACACACTGTCTAGCAACGTAGGACGGTGGTTTTAACAACACGTTGCTTGGCAACGTGGCGGGTGTTTCTAGTACTTTGTTAGGGAGATTGACGAGCTTTCGATCAATACACACAAATTATGAGTGGTGGTGAGCGTTGAGTTTTGATTTGTCACTGGTCTCGAAAAATACACCCATTTGACGATAAATATTCACGATATATTGAGCTACAAATTTAACTGAATAGTCGGAATAATCTCCCACTGCCTTGTACATATGCTGTAGTGCAAAACGGATAGCAATTCTCATATATGGTGAAGATTTCCGCGTTAGGGCGCGGTGGCGGCCAAATACGGGAGACCACTAGCGCCCCTAGCGACAAATATCGGAACTATTCATTTATAGCACTTAGGCTAATCATAAGCTAAGAAATGTCTTTTATATTTGTATTTTTGCATAGTTAATTCGAATAAATCGTAAATAATAGCAGGATGTATCAGAACTTTGCGTAGTGACTGTGAAATATCAAATATAAGTACAAACGACTATCTAATAGCGTAACACCGAAGTGTTGAGCATGAGAACTTAACGAGATAAGAATCGAACGAGAAATATTTACAGAAACGCCGGTATGGCATAATTAAGCCTAAAGAGCAGACTTTTAGATAAATGTAAGCAGCATTTAAAATATATAGTGTTAAGCAACTTTAGAAGCACTTTACTTAAATCTTGGATAGGGGCCTACTGCTCATTAGTGTACTTAAGTGGTTATCATATCGAAGGTACACCATAACTCGCTTACGCCGCATATCAGTAGGGACACATGGCTATTTTGAAGCATTTTGACACCAATATTTCTAAAAATAATAGGACTCTTAACTACTTTGGAAACACTTAACTTCAACATTGGGTAGGTTCTGACTGGCCATTATGATGCTTAACTTATAATTCTGCCAAAAGTACATCGAAGGCCACATACGCCGTATATCAGTAGAAAAGGGTGTCTATTTTGCAACATCTTGGCACCCAAATTTGTATAAATAACCTAAGTTTTGACTACTTTCGGAACGCTTAACCCGCGCCCCGCTGGGGTCTCCAGCCGAACGTGCCCCGCTGGGGGTAAATTTTACCCCACCCCTCCTATCTTCCGAACCAATGACCGCAGCTAGACGAGCAAGGCGACGATAGAATGTTCTCAACGAGCTGATTCTAAAGAATGCTTACAATTTGGTTTTCAAGGTCATAGGTCAGGTCAAAGGTCAAAACTGAGGTATTTGAGTTTTTGGGCCATGCTTGCCATCGCCTCGCCTTAGATGGCGACTATTATCTCACAAGGTGCTCTAAAAGGTACACTGCATCTCTCGTATAAGCGACAGTGAAATTGTAAGCAAATGTCATGGTCAAGATCAGGTCACAAAAGGTCACTATTGGCAAGAGGTCAACAAAAGTCATGCGACACATGTTTTATGGGTTATTTTATACATATAAATCGATAGAAGCAGCCATTTTTACAACCTGACAAGGTCAAATCAGGTCAAAATTTGAAATTGATTAATCTAAATAAAAGGCATGTTTCTAGACCAGATTTGTCTCAGAAATACAGCTGTGTCATTGATTTGTCTGTATCTAGTAAACAAACCTTAGTGGATAAAAACAAACAGAGTGGATTAAAGATGAGCGATCTATCGATCGATTAAGATATCAAATATCGGCTAGTTCAATCGATCCGTCATGTCATACCACTGTACTTGATCGGTTATTCTGTCAAGAAATATATCATGGGTTTATGGGTTTCAAACAATGTATTGTCCATATCGATATGTACAAATGGCCGTCCAGTTACCGCATGACATATGCATAGTTAACCGTTTCAGCAAACATCATGATACTGTAGTTGCATTGCTAGTCGGCTATGTACGGAACAGTGTATAAGGTCACTCATGGGCGAACCCAATTCAGCTTCACCTAGTACGCACATACATGACATCATACGTTTTCACACGACGCCAGAAGCCGACGACCATGCTGCAGCAGAACCTGTCGCATCCCATCCTTAAAGTTAGTAGCATGATAGTAAGTTGCTGGCCCTGGCCGACGGCCGCCGCAGCTGCGCTGATCCGCTGGCCCTGGCCGACGGCCGCCGCAGCTGCGCTGATCCGCTGACCGACGGCCGCCGCAGCTGCGCTGATCCGCTGGCCCTGGCCGACGGCCGCCGCAGCAGCGCTGATCCGCTGGCCCTGGCCGACGGCCGCCGCAGCTGCGCTGATCCGCTGGCCCTGGCCGACGGCCGCCGCAGCAGCGCTGATCCGCTGGCCCTGGCCGACGGCCGCCGCAGCTGCGCTGATCCGCTGGCCCTGGCCGACGGCCGCCGCAGCTGCGCTGATCCGCTGGCCCTGGCCGACGGCCGTCGCAGCTGCGCTGATCCGCTGACCCTGGCCGACGGCCGCCGCAGCTGCGCTGATCCGCTGGCCCTGGCCGACGGCCGTCGCAGCTGCGCTGATCCGCTGGCCCTGGCCGACGGCCGCCGCGCTGATCTGTGAGTCTTGGTCCTCGGACAGCGACTCGACTTCGCCATGGTTCACACTATCAGATAAGTCACAGCGAACTGCTATGACTTTGCCATCAGCTTCAGATAAAATCCGCCCATTTACCCTTCCCCGTTTCTGAAGGCACCTAAATTGCTCTCTAATTCTACTCAACTGTTTTCTAAAAAGTTCGAAGTTAATCACCAAAGCATGCTCCACATCTGGCAGCTCCTGTAACAGTCCATCTATAACACGCTGTGTATCAAAGCTATTTGCTACACACTGTTCGAGCACAAACTTCTTACAAACTATCAAAACGTTATTCTGCCAGCCACAGTTTTTGGCCGATCGGTTTCAAACTTATAGGATTTCATCAGGTCATAGATACATACAATTCGAATATCTAAGATGTTGTATATCGGTGACTTAAGGTCACCGGTCAGATTATTTTCGTGACCTCCCATTATAATTCAATGGTAAATATTAAAATGTTTCGTTTTCCGAGAATACGCATGATATCAGTCCAATTCCTTCTGGATCATGTTATCATAGGCTATTATTGATGATCCGGGTTACATTTTTGTTCAGTGACCCCTACAGGATCAGCCGAGGTCAGCTGAGGTCACCAACACTTTTTGTGTCAATAACTCTAGATAAAATGAAGATAAAGAAGTAAAATCGGCATCAATGCGTTTGTCTCGTCGAGAAACGTCTCCCAATATGCAACATGACCTACTTGGGTCGCCACTTGATCTTGACCTGAGGTCAAATTTCTAAGTTGACCTAAACTGGTCCAAATTAATGTGTTTCGAAGCGCGTTGACGAGACAAACATGATGGCGTCAAAATTATTGTCGTATCTTTATTAGGTAAAACGTTATTTCCGAACGTTTAGCCAAACAATAGCTATTTTGACATTTGATGATCTCTGAAGCCTAAACTATTGATCTGAGATAACATTCCATGACACGATATGATTAATTATTTCAAGAGCTTTCGATTGCTTCCTTCCGTTTGATCCTAGCTATCATAGTTCTCGATATATTTGGAGGTTTCTGGAGAAACGTCCTAAAACTGGAAAATCTGACCTTTGGTGACCTCTGGTGACCTCAATATTGACCTGAACCAAAACATGTTAAAAATAGTTTCAAGTTTTTTTTTGATGAGCTTTCGAAACGTTTCGGTTTTCCAATGAGGAAAATTTGAGAGCGAAAAGGTGCACCAAGAGTGAGAAGATTGCGCCAAAAAAAAAGTTCGCCCCCCAACTTTAAAATCGTTCCCGGGCCCATGGTGTTACCGACCGCAGTGTACGGTTGAGTGTTACCGGCCGCAGTGTACGCGGTAACCGGGGACTGGGTAGTGCTGGTGAGCTGCAGGCAGCAGCAGATATAACCAGGCTGACGTCACACCGACTCTCTGATTTACAGGCTCACACCGACTCTCTTTCCGCTATACTGGGATGGACGATCAGATTTGTTTTTAGAGCTGCCTTTTTGTGGTAATACCTTCCCGCAGTATGTCGATGCGATGAATCTCAGTATGTTTTTGCAGGCTTTCGCAACCGCAATCAATTTTCTGTGTGAATGCTAGGCTCTAAAGTCAGGTTTATAGGCAGTGTCTATGTTGCCATGGTGATACTAATGTCGCCACTGGCTCCAAGTCAACATCAGAAACGCTTACCATACAAGTCTGTATCACAAACGTATCAACTGATTATCTGCTTCATTGGCTGACTTCTTTGGCTGGACAGTGTTGCAAACTATTATTATAATGAGATAATCACATTTCTGAATTTTGATCCATGTATTTCCAGACAAGTACGACATTGCAGAAAATTAGTACATTTTGGCAATTATGTCACTGCTAAATCACTAATCCAATATAATTTTGAAAATATACACCAAAAAATGCTTGATGTTCTCTTTCAAGAATTGTGTCCTGGCAACCCAAAAACAATTCTCACAAACACCGTGTTAGGACTAATTTACCAAATCATAAAACACAAAACATCATGTGCAGAACAGGAAGACTAATATGTGGACCAACACCGATGGTCATTTTTGTCAACTCGTTTCCTCCAATAATGCCACACAATTCCCGTCACATCAAGATAACACAGCAAGCTATAAAGCAGGTGGATAGGCAGGTATCGAAGCAAGGCGTTCAACATGTGTCACAATACTCTAACAGACGGGTATGTCTGGCAGGGGACTGGTCTGGTCTGGTCTGTATCTTAGCAGGGGTCAAAAAACTATAACAGACTGGTCTGTCTGGCAGAGGACTGGTCTGGTCTGGTCGGTATCTTAGCAGGGGTCACACTACTCTAACAGACTGGTCTGTCTGGCAGAGGACTGGTCTGGTCTGGTCGGTATCTTAGCAGGGGTCACACTACTCTAACAGCCTGGTCTGTCTGACAGAGGACTGGTCTGGTCTGGTCTGTATCTTAGCAGGGGTCACAATACTCTAACAGACTGGTCTGTCTGGCAGAGGACTGGTCTAGTCTGGTCTGTATCTTAGCAGGGGTCACAATACTCTAACAGACTGGTATGTCTGGCAGAGGACTGGTCTAGTCTGGTCTGTATCTAAGCAGAGGTCACAATAATCTAACAGACTGGTCTGTCTGGCAGAGGACTGGTCTGGTCTGGTCTGTATCTTAGCAGGGGTCACAATACTATACACAGACGGGTCTGTCTGGCAGAGGACTGGTCTGGTCTGGTCTGTATCTTAGCAGGGGTCACAATATTCTACACTGAAGGTTCTGACTGGCAGAGGGCTACAACAGCCAGAGCAGAGCAGTCTCTAGTCACTAGCATCCCGGTCTGGCTGTCAACCACCACGCATTCATTATTTCCATCAGGCTGACCTGGACCCCAGAGGCTGTCAGGGACTAGAGCGCCATTGTAAGTATCAAAATAAATAGCTGGTGGAGCAGCGAGTCTAAAAGCTGTCGCGATGTCTTCTGTCGTGCTGGCGATGTCCACAATGCACTGGATCTCTTGCAGAGTAGTGGGAGTGGGTACATGCCTTACGCTGCGTCTCGGGCAAATAACGAAAAAAGCATTATGAATGTCTCCTGTCGTGGGTGGAGTCGGTCCATAGCAGAACTTGCCGCATCTTTCGAAGTCTGGAAGACACGATACAATCTGAAAACAAGGGATCCATCAGTAAATGTAGAAATGGTGCGGTGAAAACAGTCACTTCCTTTAGGTGTCAAGCTGGAAACTGCGGGAAACATTGGTAACTCAGACTGACCCCGACACCGGCATGAACTCCGCAGCCCGATGGTCATATACACATGTTTTGGAGAAAACAATATATAAATGAATATTTCTGGTTTAGACTTTCAACGGTAGGTAGGTTTTGCAATGCATGCAATTCATGCGTATGCAGTTTAACAGCCTCCATTGGCTTCAGTCGTACTGGATCGTATTTTCCCTATCGACAACACAGACTAGCACACATGATGGGCAATATTATCTTTAACCCTCGCCCTACGGTAGCTTTTTTCACCTTCGCCCTACGGGGGGGGGGCTGAGAGGCCCCCCTTTTAACTTCCAAACCAAGCAACTTAGAGCAATGCGGTAAGAACCAGCATGATGCCTGTCATGAGAGGAATCTAACAGTTTGCGATTTTGAGGATTCAGGTCAACGGGTGACCTTCCAGGCCAAGTGAATGACCTCGGATTTACCACGTCCAGAACAGCGATTTTGCTCTTCAGAAAACCTCAAAATTAGAAATTGATACATGTAAATAAAAAGGCATGTTCCTAGACCAGTTTTGGCTCAGAAATACATAAAAGGTAATTATTTGTTCGTATCTTGTCCAACAAAGTCAAAGAAGTTATTTTAAAAAATGACGTCATCAGTTTCTTACACTTAGGGAGCCATCACTCAGTCAAAAATGAAGATATTGCTTTGGAATTTGGTATGGGTATTGTCCATACTCAGTTCTCTCACATATATTCCGTTTTTTGGGGGGCCTGTCAGGCCCTCTCCCGTAGGTTGAGGGTTAAAGGGAAATGGTCATTTGATTGTTTTAGCAACAATTTCTTTGGATACCGTTATGGTATACAATTATGTGGTCTAAATAAAAAAAAATAACATACAATTATTCCCTATTTAAAGTTGGAGGTATGGAAAAAGGAGAACAAACCGATCACATATACTTCTTTCGGAGTTCATGATTGGTGATTTCCCTTCACTATTGGAAGCGCGACATGGAAGCGGAAGCGCGCTTTTCTTTCAATCTATTCAACGTTGAATAACTGTAGTTTAATTACCTGTAAAAAATCGATTACACTAACTACGTCGCCGTAGGGGCTTAGTTAACACGCGCAGTGAAGGGGGAGGAGCACTTTTGTGCCCCCCCCCCCCCCCCCCCTCTACCACACATCACCACACATCCACATATTTAGGGAAATTATATATATATAAATGGATATATCTGGTTTCGACATTCCACGGCAGATAGGGTATTCAATTCATCGAACTCATGCGTATGCAATTTAACTGACTCTATTGGCTTCAATTGTTCTTGGTCGTATTTTCCAGATTGACAACACAGACTTGCACACATGATGGGCAATATTATCCTTATACATCGTCTCAAATATAACTTTGAATCGTTGGGGATGTTCTAAGCTACATAGCCAACCACGACCACCTGCTGGTATACCAATCTCATTCCCAGAGGCACACACAAGGGGAGGGGGCACGCGGACCCGTATCCCCGTCCCCTTACGAAATGCGGAGCTCCTCTGCGGCGGCCCCGTGGGGCCTCTGTTTGGTTGTATTTTAAAAATAAAAATAGGGATTTATGTTTTACAAATGAAAGTCATCATTTTACATTTTATATTTTCATCCGAGGGGTCCATAGGCGCACACAAGGGGGGGGGGGGGCACGGACCCATTTCCTCTTACGAAATGCCTATGAGGCGGCCCTGTCTGGTTGGAGCTCCTATGGTGGAGCTCCTGTCTGGTTGCATATTTTTAATAAAAAAGAACACAAATCCGGATGTATTTTTTACAAATGAAAAGTGAACGTTTTCATTTGTTTTCATCCGAAGGAGCCCACCGCGAAAATATGGAAAGCGAAGTTCAATGTGTAACGGGTCGACGCTCTAAGGATATACAATATAAATATATAAAATAAGACGCGAAGTGTGCCTCATACCAGAGGCGCACACAAGGGGACACACTGGACCATGTGCCCTATCCCCCTTATGAAATGCGGGGCCATCGGTGTCCGTTTTTTTTTAAAGTAGAAAATTCGGATGTATTTTCCACAAATGAAAAGTGAGTTTGTATTTTATATTTTAATCTTAGCACACCACGACTGTCCGCGACCCGTGACGTAATGCGCCAATGTGCATCCGTGGATCCATTCAAGCGAGCGTTCGGTATCTGGAAGAAGAAAAAATCCTTTGGATATCCACCGCTGGATAATTATCGCCGATAATTTTCCCTTCGCGCGTTCGGCATCTACTCTGTCGGGGATAATTTTCCATTGGAAAATTCTCGCTCCGCATAGCGTTCGGTATTTTTTGCAAGGATATTATCCATCGGCTTTATTTGCGTGCGCTGTAAAACACGTATTTAACTCAACTCCGGCGTGAAATTGGCCTTAGTCGACCATAACCCGGCATTGGTTGGGGTCTCAGCCGAACGCCATTGGCTGGGGGGGGGGAGGGGCGTTTTACGCCCCGTCCCCTGGTTATCTTCCGAAACCAATAACCGCAGCGAGACGCGCAAGGCGGCAATCGACAGCTCTCAATGAGACGTATCCAAAGCATGCACGAAATTGTCAAAAAAAGACATATGTCAGGTCACAGTCAAGTCAAAGATAAAATTGAGATATTTGATTTTTTGGGCCATACTCTCCATCCAAAGACCAAGATTGCGACTATTGTCGCACAAAGTGCTCTCAAAGGTATAATACATATCCCGCATTAGCAAAAGTGAAATTGTAAGCAAAGGCCAAGGTCAACAAGGTCAGGTCACAAATGGTCACAGTTCTACGAAAGCCATGCGACACATGTTGTATGGGCTATTTTATGCGTATATTTCGATAGTAACAGTCATTTTCACAATCTGACACCTTATAAGGTCAAGGTCAGGTCAAATAAGGTCAAAATTTGAAATTATAAAATATATATACAAAAGGCATGTGTCTAGGACACGTTTTGTCTCAGAAATGGAATGCTGGCATTTATTTGTTTGTATCTGATCACTAAAAGCAAAAAAAAACGCAATTTCAAAATATGACGTCATTAGTTACTCATATTTAGGGAGTGATAAGTCAATACAAAATAAAGTTATTGCCTTTAAATTTGGTTTCGGTATTGTCCACATGTGCTTCTTCGACATACCTTCCATTTTTTAATGTTTGAAAATGTAGATTTTAAGGGCATTTTTGCACAATTTTTTTTTTCATTTTTTTGGGGTCAAAACCCATCATTTTCAAACATCTGAGATAGCCCTGTTGTAGCACTTGTTATTTGCTATCTTTTGGTGTTTTTCGATTGCATTATGCCTCAAATATGGCATCTTTACGGCCTGCTAAATTTTAGCAGATTTTTTATGTCAAACTCGTGTGTAGTGACGTCATTACATTCGCTATATTTCGAGATTTAAAAAAAATCGACGAAATTTCTTCATTTTCGCACAGAAGACGTATAATTGATGTAGGAGAAGGTACCTTTGTTTTAACGTCGATAGCGCTATTATTTTCTGAGCTATTGCAAAAGTTCTACGGGGGGGGGGGGGCGAAAAACGCCCCCAGACAATGGCGGGTTAAAAGCAACAGATATAACTTTGAGAACACTACATGTGCAAAAACGCAAGTTAAAAGACAGAAAATGGCCGCCGGTGAATGCAGCGGCAGTTAGCTGACTACGACGAAGGGGTAATATCTAAGAGACCCTGCTCCGGACATTTTCCACGATTCTCGCCTGCGACGGAAAATTATCGGGGATGATTTTCCATTTTCCAGTTAGCGAACGTGTTCTTGGAAATTTTGCCATGATCCAGGAAAATTATCCGATATTTTCCAGATACTGAAAGTACGGCAAATATCTACAAAGCTGTATTTTAGGAAACACTTGGCCCTGTTTGGTAGCAGAGCTTCACAAACATTGTGAAGCTGTCAAACACACTGTCTGGCAACGTAGTACGGTGGTTTTAACAACAAGTTGCTTGGCAACGTGATGGGTGTTTCTAGTACTTTGTTGGAGGAGATTGACGAGCTTTCGATCAATACACACAAATTATGAGTGGTGGTGAGCGTTGAGTTTTGATTTGTCACTGGTCTCGAAAAAATAAACCTATTTGACGATAAATATTCACGATATATTGAGCTACAAATTTAACTGAGTATAATCGGAATAATCTCCCACTGCCCTGTACATGTGCTGTAATGCAAAATGCATAGCTTTTCTAATCCATGGTGACGATTTCCGTGACCTAAGAGGTCATTAACTGGCCCAGACCTAAATATCGACATATTGTCAGATAGCTTATACAACGAATAACATTTTGACGCTAACTAAATCGTTGTATACTCATAACTTTGATGATGACGACGGACAGAGCAAAATTTATGTTTTTGGACGTTGCCGATCTTGGGTCATTCACTTGACCTGGAAGGTCATCCGTTGACCTGGAACCTAAACATCGCATACTATTCGATTCGTCTCATGACAGGCAACAAGCCGGTTCTTACCGAATTGCTCTATGTTGCTTGGTTTGAAAGGTAATAAAGGGGGGAGGGCTGTCACCCCCGTAGGGGGAAGGTGATAAAATGTCCCCGTAGGGCGAGGGTTTATTCACATCGTCTCAAATATAACTTATAATCGTTGGGTTGTTCTTAATTTCAAGCCAACCACCTGCTGGTACACCAATCTCATTTCTGAATACAGAGTTTCACCTTCACTGTAAAAATACTTAGATGGGACTGGTGCTGCTAGGGCCAAATCCACCATCAAATAGAAACGCTTCCATGGACACAATATACCGCGGTTATTATTGTGATGCTTGTAACTCACTGAAGATAAATCATATTACGAAAAAGCATGTGAATAACAAGAACCTTTGCTAATACTATGTTATCACATCCAAACATGTGCATGGATCCCAAAATGGATCCCGGGATCTGATCCCAGTGATCTGGATCCGGGATCCACCGAGATCATAGATCCATCCTCTCAGTTTTGTCTGGGATCCACTGACATCATAGATCCAACCTTATATTTTTTCCGTTGGATCCACGAGATCAGGGATCTACCTTTATATTTTTGCCGTGGGATCCACGGGATCATATATCTAACATGGTATTTTTGCCGTGGGACCAACTGGGATCATAGATCCAGACCAACAAAAGACCCCGTGGGATCCAGCAGATCCAGGATATATTAATAAATGGCAGCTGTACAAACAAAACATTCAAATCAATGTGAAAGGAAAGTTAAAAGCTAAAGCAGCTTCAAAATGTAATATGTAAAAATAATATACAGCTTAAAAATCATACCAATACCAATTACCAATACACAATTCATGGTGGCAGCATGCTGCATCAAATACTTACATCAACCAAAACGTACCTCCTCAAATAAAATATTATAAAAATGTGAAACCAGTGAACACGGAAGACTTTTAAATACAAACCCAATCTCGGAATGTTTCAATCAAGGCCGTGTATATCAATATATGTGGATAACTGGTTACAATGTCAGAAGTTCAATGTCGAATGCTTTCAATGTCAGTAATGATATCCACATCAGATCTCAAGCACTTTTGTTTAGTCATATGACGTCATGCATTTTGGCCAATTGGAGTGCGGGAGCAAATGTATCAATGAATATAGATGTTGGCGTTCTCTGTTATGCTATACGACATGTCGTCAAATCATTATCGACACCAACCATAAACCAGGCCACGATACCAAAAAGTGAACAAGAATAAATGCATGTGAAGGCACCGGCTAAAGAGAACGCAAGTGTAATTTATTATCGAACGCCATTACGCCATCAACTAGTGATTCTTTGTAGGTACTTTGTACCTCTGACGTTAACTGTTGTCTCGGCGTCCGGCGACGAAGCTTTTCGAAATAATTTGTGACTGATTTCCAAGGTGTCACATACAAGAACACGAACCAGGTGGCAGGTACTATAGAGGTGTTCACCACCCTCTATAGTACCTGAGTGGGAATCGGAATATCTCGGTGCATGTGTTAATTTGTGAACGGAAGATACCGGAACATATTTCTTCTAAAGGTGTTAGTGATTTTGATTTTAGAATCATAACCAGCAATTGAGCCCTATTCTTACGATGTTGATGTGAAACAGTGAGTTGGAAAAAACTTGCATCAGCATGAAATGGGATAGGTTGGTTTTGGTGAAATAAAAATGCAGGCGGCAATGAAATGCGGGCAATTATTTAGAAAATATTACAGGCCAACTATATTTTGTTCATATTTGTGATTAAGTTCAGAACCAACGTGAAAAACATTATTGTGAGGTTCTGAGGCAACATGTTGATGTCAATGTTATTGTTATATGGTAAACTTATCATAACAGGACACATTCGAACTCCTGACTTTTCCAGACTTTTAATACCATTATGAATCAAGGAGGTTAACTTTTGAGAGACTGATGTATTTTTAGATAACTTTTGAAGATTGTAATCAATGTTGCCTCATGAGTCATAAATGCATTGTGGTTTTACCATGGGATCAAATGGGATCCTTAAAAAAACATGCTTGAATTGTGCCGTGGGATCCACGTGGGATTGTGGGATCGTGGGATCTTACATTGTATTTTTGCCGTGGAGTCCACTGGGATGATATATCCGAACTTATATTTTTGACTTGGGATCCACGGGATTATAGATCAAACATTATAATTTTCCCGTGGGATCCACTGGGATCATAGATCCTTCCCTGGGATCCATGCACATGTCTGAACACATCCGTACATCAAGTGAAATAGTATCGATGAGATCATTATTCATCACATTGGAACACACTCATTAAATCTGACCTGTGTGGTGGTTTCCGTGCTGGTTTCCGTGGTGGTCGTGGATGCGGTCGGACAGTCTTCAATGCTGTTGCTGCTGCTGCCGCTGCCGCTGCCGCTGCCGCTGCCGCTGCCGCTGCCGCTGCCGCTGCCGCTGCCGCTGCCGCTGCCGCTGCCGCTGCCGCTGCCGCTGCCGCTGTTGCCACCGCTGCCATGGACCTCCACGGAAATCAGCACCCAAAAGACTAGTGCCAACATCAGAACTGTTGAAAGTTTCATGCTGACGTAATTGGCGTTGGATTGCTCAGGACTGAAAAGTAGAGCAGCTGACCTGGATCGAGCCAAACGTGCTTCTGGCTGGGTCCCGGCTGCAGCTCTTTTTATACCCTCTCTTAGCGGCAGTAATACTCTGTGACGTCATACACAACGTCACCGACCTGTGCTGTGACGTGCTGCGAACCGACCTTTGACCATTATGGCGGGAACTC
>JAXIVJ010013289.1:0-37668 GCA_036785665.1 Chirona hameri | reverse complement strand
CTCATTTCAACTCACGACAAAACAAACTACACTTCAAAAGTTGAAACAATACAAAGTTACACAAATCTTATGAAGGTCGAATATCAAAATACATGCCGCAAGAAAATATCGAAAAGAGCGATAACAGTGGCGGCGAACCGCTTCTCCAAAGTGAGAAAATCATGGATGGCACCAAAAACGAATAGAAATAAAAGCAAACCAAACCGTTTTCACAAATTAAGGTGAGGTATGGATGCCTCAGTGCATACAACTATATGCGTATAAGTTGCCCCCCTGTGCGTGAAGGAATTCAAGTGGCTTGCTTCTAGAACCAACACAGCAATGCAGCTCAGTAGGTGTAACCATTCCAAGCCATATCATGAGCCCATATATGCCTTCAGAAACTCTATGACATGACTCCATCGCCTCGTGTGCAAGTGCCTCACCATAACTCTCGACTCCGATACTGACTATTGTGGCATACATACTCGAGTCCACACCGCAGTAGGCCAGTAGGGCCAGTTCGCCACCCTCACCACCGCATTTCAAAGTCCCGCGCCGCGGGGCAGACGTATCACCGGTTGCAAACACGGTCATTCCGCCAGTTCGCCACCCTCACCAACGCATTTCAAAGTCCGCGCGCGGCGGCAGACGTATCACCGTTGCAAAACACGGTCATTCCGCATGCTGATCCTGCGTATCACTGCCCAATTAAAGCCTGCCCTTGGCCCCCTCAGGCCGATTCTGCGTGATTAATTGTCGCAAGCTTTGTTAAACAGATCAGTGGGCCGGCTTCCAGGCAGTGCTGCCACCTCGCCAGACCAGTCATATTTCACCGGCTGAGCGGCCGGCGCTCATTATTCAGCGATGACATTCGTAATGCCGGCCCGAGACGGAGCCTTCAAAGTGCACGGCAGTCCGTATTGGTGCTGAGGAAAGGCAGGGGAGCACAGAAGCACCCTTTGTCCGGGCGTCACCAGCGTCAAGTTACAACGCAGCATGTAGTTAAAATATAAACTTATATACATTGAACAGCGTAACGGCATTTATGCCGGCAGCAAGCTATCTCATATATCATCTCGGGGGTGCTGCACGTTATTCGACTGCTGCGTTTGAGGAGCAGGAGTTGGTGGACATAGAGTCGCGGTGCCTCAGCCATGTGGTCTCCCCAGTCCCGGCTTGGCTGTCTCACCCTGCGTCCGTCCGCCATCAGAGCGATGAACCCCGGCCGCCGGCATGACTCCCGCCGCAAATCAATCCGCACCTAGGAAATCATAAACACTCTTCAGTCGCTGCCTATGTAAGGGCCGAGCAATAACAATTTGATTCGGAGTGTCATAAACCGCAGAGACAGCGAGAGGAATGCGATCCTTCGCGCCTTTTACGGCCGAGGAATCAGAGCAAAAACGACTTGAAATACGACTCTACAGCAGAGGGTCATTACGGTCAAAACGCTTCATCCGGAGCTTAGAATAACGGTAAACAGCGCAACGGAGCAGGACTCTTCTCTATGTTTCCATGCCGTCAACTGGAGAGAAGCTGACGTCGGAGCTTTAATGCAGCCATCCCTCAGGCTGGGAAACAATAACCCGGATGCAGGCAGCGGATCGGATCCTGCAGGCCGTCGTCATGACAACGGCCCTGCTCGGTTCGGCGAGTATAAACGAAGCGTCTGTGAGGAGGATGATAGTCAAAAGTACATGCTCTCCGTTCGATAGTCAAAAGTACATGTCTCAGCCTTCATTCTTGTTGCGGGCAGAACTGGAAAGCTAAATGAAGCTGGAATGTAGGCATTTGGCAGGAGCCGCATCAGCACGGCGTGCTTCGTGATGGTCCTCAGGCGCCTGGTTAGCTGACATGCCTGGCCTATGTCGTGCTTGATCATAGCAAATCAATGCACTCATCGAAAACAACATTCAGTGCATGTGCTGTGTTCGACTGCTTCAAGCTTATGACACGCCGCGTTTGTGTGGAGTACCACTCATCGTGCCAGGTGCGGTGTAGTGCGTGCCGTTTTCAACTCGTCGCATATTTTTTACAATTCAAATCTCTACCTATATCTGACGGCGTCCGGTTACCTTCCATTGCACTGGCATGCAATATAATTTCGTCAGACCATGACAAAATGCATCGTTATGTCTGATCAATAGTTTGCCCAGTCAAAGGTTAAGTAAAATGTAGCCTGCCGTCGGTGGTGACGGTGCGGGCGGCACGTCGCAGCCCTACATCCCAGAGCTCGCGGCACGGAACAATCGTTGTTCCCGCCGAGTAATTTATAAGCGGCTTTAATTGCTCTCTCCGACCGCCTTATTGACCATTGTATGCAAAACCGACGCCGGTGTGCCCGGTGTGTGTCGGTGTGACTGCTGAGAGAAACTGGAGCGTCATGCCCGCATCAGACGCGCCGCTAACCAGCTTTTGATCTTCGGAAATCTGTTCGCACTGCGAACTTGGCAGACAGCGCCGAGCCCATACTAAAGGTAAAACACATGCTCGTATCAGCGTATGGCCGGCTAATACATAATTGTTTAGTTCGGATGAGTGAAACCCAACTTGGAAAGCAGGCGATGCTAATTTGTATGAAATACGACCACGCTACCATCTTTTAAACGTAAAATGTGTATCAAATCACCCTCAATAGCATAGCGTCAACGGAATCGATATTGGTCTCTTGGCCTAACATAGCACACTTATGTGCAAGATAAATATCGCACCTCCCGGGCTGACCCGACATCACCCTCATATATTCATCATATTCATAGATCATATTCATAGGGTATTCATATGGACACCGTTAATGATACTTATCCTGTGAAGACACAGGCTCATTTCAAGTCCACCTTTCATCTACAAATACGTGGTTATTTAATTTAACGTAATTGCAATTTTAGCTGAGCCGCAACGAGGATGTAAAATTGCAAGTTATTTCTTAATGAAAGCATAGGCAGTATCTGTTAATGCAGATGGTAATGAACAGTTATCTGTTAATGCAGATGGTAATGAACAGTTATCTGTTAATGCAGATCCGGTAATGAACAGTTATCTGTTAATGCAGATGGTATGAACAGTTATCTGTTAATGCAGATCCGGTAATGAACAGTTATCTGTTAATGCAGATGGTAATGAACAGTTATCTGTTAATGCAGATCCGGTAATGAACAGTTATCTGTTAATGCAGATCCGGTAATGAACAGTTATCTGTTAATGCAGATCCGGTAATGAACAGTTATCTGTTAATGCAGATGGTAATGAACAGTTATCTGTTAATGCAGATGGTAATGAACAGTTATCTGTTAATGCAGATGGTAATGAACAGTTATCTGTTAATGCAGATGGTAATGAACAGTTATCTGTTAATGCAGATGGTAATGAACAGTTATCTGTTAATGCAGATCCGGTAATGAACAGTTATCTGTTAATGCAGATCCGGTAATGAACAGTTATCTGTTAATGCAGATCCGGTAATGAACAGTTATCTTTTAATGCAGATCCGGTAATGAACAGTTATCTGTTAATGCAGATGGTAATGAACAGTTATCTGTTAATGCAGATGGTAATGAACAGTTATCTGTTAATGCAGATGGTAATGAACAGTTATCTGTTAATGGAGATGGTAATGAACAGTTATCTGTTAATGCAGATCCGGTAATGAACAGTTATCTGTTAATGCAGATGGTAATGAACAGTTATCTGTTAATGCAGATGGTAATGAACAGTTATCTGTTAATGCAGATCCGGTAATGAACAGTTATCTGTTAATGCAGATCCGGTAATGAACAGTTATCTGTTAATGCAGATGGTAACGAACAGTTATCTGTTAATGCAGATGGTAATGAACAGTTATCTGTTAATGCAGATGGTAATGAACAGTTATCTGTTAATGCAGATGGTAATGAACAGTTATCTGTTAATGCAGATGGTAATGAACAGTTATCTGTTAATGCAGATCCGGTAATGAACAGTTATCTGTTAATGCAGATGGCAATGAACAGTTATCTGTTAATGCAGATGGTAATGAACAGTTATCTGTTAATGCAGATGGTAATGAACAGTTATCTGTTAATGCAGATCCGGTAATGAACAGTTATCTGTTAATGCAGATGGTAATGAACAGTTATCTGTTAATGCAGATCCGGTAATGAACAGTTATCTGTTAATGCAGATCCGGTAATGAACAGTTATCTGTTAATGCAGATGGTAATGAACAGTTATCTGTTAATGCAGATGGTAATGAACAGTTATCTTTTAATGCAGATCCGGTAATGAACAGTTATCTGTTAATGCAGATGGTAATGAACAGTTATCTGTTAATGCAGATGGTAATGAACAGTTATCTGTTAAGGCAGATGGTAATGAACAGTTATCTGTTAATGCAGATGGTAATGAACAGTTATCTGTTAATGCAGATGGTAATGAACAGTTATATGTTAATGCAGATGGTAATGAACAGTTATCTGTTAATGCAGATGGTAATGAAAAGTTATCTGTTAATGCAGATGGTAATGAACAGTTATCTGTTAATGCAGATCCGGTAATGAACAGTTATCTGTTAATGCAGATGGTAATGAACAGTTATCTGTTAATGCAGATGGTAATGAACAGTTATCTGTTAATGCAGATCCGGTAATGAACAGTTATCTGTTAATGCAGATGGTAATGAACAGTTATCTGTTAATGCAGATCCGGTAATGAACAGTTATCTGTTAATGCAGATCCGGTAATGAACAGTTATCTGTTAATGCAGATGGTAATGAACAGTTATCTGTTAATGCAGATCCGGTAATGAACAGTTATCTGTTAATGCAGATCCGGTAATGAACAGTTATCTGTTAATGCAGATGGTAATGAACAGTTATCTGTTAATGCAGATGGTAATGAACAGTTATCTGTTAATGCAGATCCGGTAATGAACAGTTATCTGTTAATGCAGATGGTAATGAACAGTTATCTGTTAATGCAGATGGTAATGAACCAGGGCCTCCGCTAACATGTTAACTGCCTTGAAATCCCCCCAGTGCACAGTGGGCGAAAACGGCCTGCTAGCTCGACATGGGTCGATTTTTTCTCTTCAAAATGACTATTTTATACGGCTCATTTTCAAACAAAATGTCCATAGCATGAAAGCATAGCATGGATTTGCCAATAAATGTGTTTATTTTTATGCACCATGTCTTTAAACATACACTATTGTTAAGCCGCCGATATTTCTATGGCGAGCCTCATTCTCATCACATGGATATATGCTCATTTGGGAGGCGAACAGTGGCGTATTTAGAAATCCGTCAAGGGGGAGGAGGGCAAGCCCGCAAGAGGGCGCCAAAACCCCACATGAGGGCGCCTCTTTTTGTGGCGAAAAAGTACCCCCATTTTTTTCTCCGCGGATTTGGGCCGGTCACCTTATTTTGGTATTCAAACTTAAGAAATTCACTTTCAAATTCACAGAAATTTATTTTGTGGAATTTTCCCGAAAAATCTTTTTATTTTGGGGATTCAAAAACCACAATTTTTGCCAAACCGAGACATCCATTTGAAAGAGAATGTCATTTACTTTCTTTTAACAATTGTATTAGCAATTTACTTCAAAATTCTATTTTCTACGATTTTTCAAACATTTATCGTTTTTCCACCAAAAATGGGATGATATGACGTCATTAAAATGTAATTATCTCCCAAAAAACTGTATCAATGTTAGTTAAATTTAGTAAAAAGACGTGGAATTGATACAGCATAAAGTACTGGAAGTTTCACGTTCATATCTATCGTGGTTTTCAAGTTATTGAGAAAATCCGGGAGGGGGGAGGGAGGGGGGGGGGGGGGGGGAGATTCTGCCCCTCTCCCCAGCGGGTCGCGGGTTAAGTGTCACCGGGGCTGCTTGAATTGCATCTGGTGCGATGTTTTGTCAATCATTGAAAAAAGGATACATACAAACTTCAAATTAAATCACTCGAGAGAAAAACTTCCGTTTTCATAAAGTTTTCTCCTAAGATCATTATTTTTCACGTTCAGTGTAGGGAACGCATACTTGTATTGAATGCCCCCCCCCCCCCAAGATTCCTGTGAGGAGGGGCATTTTCCCCTGATACCCCCCTGGATCCGATAGTGCCGTCAGCGAAAAGTATTGTTGAGCGGGGGTAAATGATAAAAATAGCAAAATAACAAAGAATTTAATGAAAAAAAATTATACAATAAATCTTTAATTTAAATTAACTGTTCTTTTCACTTGATGATATTATCGAATATTTTGTAACCGTGGAACTCGAGGAATTGAACAGAATTTGTGAACAAATACTGTGTCCAGGTATGTGGGCGGACCGTGTCCAGGTATGTGGGCGGACCGTGTCCAGGTATGTGGGCGGACCGTGTCCAGGTATGTGGGCGGACCGTGTCCAGGTATGTGGGCGGACCGTGTCCAGGTATGTGGGCGGACCGTGTCCAGGTATGTGGGTGGACCGTGTCCAGGTATGTGGGCGGACCGTGTTTAGGTATGTGGGCGGACCGTGTCCAGGTATGTGGGTGGAGCGTGTCCAGGTATGTGGAGTTTGTGGACGGACCGTGTCCAGGTATGTGGGTGGACCGTGTCCAGGTATGTGGGCGGACCGTGTCCAGGTATGTGGGCGGACCGTGTCCAGGTATGTGGGTGGACCGTGTCCAGGTATGTGGGCGGACCGTGCCAGGTATGTGGGCGGGTCGTGTCCAGGTATGTCGGGCACCTCAAACTTTCTCTTCTAAATTCTGCCGGACGCCAGGAATTGCTTGATCGGGTGGTTGGGTCAGGGCCTGCGCAACAAGCTATGCTCAGCGCGGGGCCTGACCTCGGAAATCCATCCATTCAAAAACATTCGGACTAAATTTATTACAAAAACACACCCAAATCAAAATTATGGCAATAAAGAGGCATTCATGTCTTTTCCATTCATGAATGGGATAGCGCAAAACTGAGGAATGCTCGCGATAAAGCACAACACCCCAGTTAAAGAAGTGGATGTCAAACAGCCAATTTTGCACTCGGGCCAGCCGAAATCCACCCACCCCGTTCCCCGGCTTCACAAAATCAACCCTGCCCTATTCCCCGGTCTGCCGAAGTACCAGGCATGCGGAACTCCGCCTTGCCCCGCACACAAGCTTGTCCAAATCAGCCCTGTCTCCACCCATGAGGTCTGGCGAAATTCAACCTGCTCCTTTTCTCTTTAGCCTCCACAAATTCACCCGGCGGCACCTGACCTGTGGGTGCCACCTTGTCTGAGGGCGGCACCTGGCCAGAGCGCAGCATTGGTCTAAGGGCGGCACCTCGTCTGAGGGCGGCACCTGGTCTGAGGTCATCACCTGGTATGGTCTGAGGGCAGCCGGCGGCACCTAACCTGCGGGCGGCACCTCATTTGAGGACGACATCTAGGCCACCCCAGGCCGCTCTCTTTAGCCGCCCCTGTTGAAGGAAGGGCGCCTGGCGGCATTCCAGGCGCCCAAGTTGGGCCTGAGGGCGGCACCTGGCCTGATGACGGCACCTGGTCGGATGGTGACATCTAGTCTGAGAGCGACATCTAGTCTGAGGGCGACACCTGACCTGAGGGCGGCACCTGGCCTGAGGGCGGCGCCTAACCCTACTCCTCCCCCTAAATACACCCCTGGGACTGTTCCCCGAACCCCTGGCTCCCCCAAAACCCCTCGCCCTCCCCCACTCAAAGTTTTTTGGCGACGCCACTGCCTCCAAAGGCACCCTCCGATACACCTCCGAAGGCGCCCTCCCACATACCCCCGAAGGCAGCCTCCGATACATTTCCGAGGGCGCCCTCCCACATACCCCTGAAGGCACCCTCCGATACATTTCCGAGGGCGCCCTCCCACATACCTCCAAAGGCGTCCTCCGATGCACCTCTGAAGGCGCCATCCCGCATAGCTCCAAAGGTGACCTCTGATACACCTCTGAAGGCGCCCTTCCACATACCTCTGAAGGCGCCCTCCGATACATCTTCGAGGTCGCCCTACCAAATAGCCCCAGAGGGAAAAAGGCGCCTCTGTGAGACCAGAGGCGCCCGGCCTCACATTCAGCGAATGTCGCCTTTGTATGTATGGAGGGAGGGCGCCCTCGGTCCTCGGATATATGTATCTGAGGGTGCTTTTGGACCATGTCATCATCATCATCATTTTATTTTCCAAAATTCGTAGATGGCCCCGGCATCTGTTGTCCTGAGGGTGGCACCTGGCCTGAGGGTGGTACCTGGGTTGAAGGCTTCAGGCGCCTTTGGTTTTGAAGGTATGTGGGAGGGCGCCTTCATAGGTGTATTGGTGTGCGCCTTTGGAGGTATGTGGAAGGGTGCCTTCAGAGGTGTATCGGAGGGCGCCTTCGGAAATGTATTAGAGGGCGCCTCCGAAAGTGTATTCGAGGGCGCCTTTGAAGGTATGTGGAAGGGCGCCATCGGAGATGTATCGGAGGGCGCCTTTGGAGCCTGTAGGTATGTGTGAGGGCGCCTTCAAAGTTCAAAGATGCCTTGTGTGAGGGCGCCTTGACAATACAACATGATGGCGTCACAATTATTGCCGTATCTTTATTAGGTAAAAAGATATTTGTGAAAACTGTTTTGCTAAAAAATAGCCTTTTTGACATTTGATGAGCTCTGGAGCCTAAACTATTGACCTTAGCTCAAATATGAGGACACCTTACCGATTTAATTTTTCAATAGCTTCCCATTGCTGTTTTCAGTTTGTTCCTATCTATTCTGGGATTTTCTGGAGCGAAGTCCAAAAACTGGAAAATTTGACCCTTGATGACCTCTGGTGACCTCAATATTGACCTGAGAAAAAACCTGAAATAGTTTCAAAATGCATTTTGACGAGCTTTCGAACGGTGTTTTCGGTTTTTGCCTACGTTCTATAGGCGCCGAGTTAAATGGGGGGGGGGGGGGCGTCGAAACGCCCCCCCCCCCCCACCCCCGGCACGGCGAAGGTGGCGCCGAGCACCGGCACGGCGCGGGTTAAGAGTGCATGGCTACTAACCAAACTTTTTGAAGCCAAATAGCCAGCGAGTAGGATAAGCGCCCAGCGGTCATTCTGTATTGATACGCTCGCAAAAACGGACCAGTAATCCGTAATTGGCAAAAGCAACAAAGAAAAGACCACACATAACCAATACAATGAATAACTCTCCAGTAATTTTCTTACCCGCCCTCGCGCGGACACTCCCCGCGGATTGTCACAGTGATCGATTCGGGTTTCACGGAATATTTTCCATAATAAGAGTGTCTGAATAAGAAGGATCTCCACCGGCGAGAATAGCGTGTGGGGTATTGTTTTCGCTCGGTGCGGGGGCGGGAGCCTTTGATGGCGGACCACACTGGTCGCCACAGGAAACACGGGCGTCACAGTGACGTGACGTGACATAACGTGACGTGACATAACGCCACACCGACACTGGTGCTGGCACCAAAAAAGCAAACACAGAAATGGGGATGTCCGTGACCTCACCGCGCCGGGTCTCATATGGCCAGTGGACCGGGTCTTGAGTCGAATTCCGTGCGAGTTTCGCTGTATCATGTATAGGACACAATGCCAAGTGTTGTCCAGCTCTGAGAATGCGCAATTTAATGAAATGCAACAACATTAATGTGATGATTGCATGGTTTAAGTTCCAGACCCCGAAACATTTGTCTGTAAGTTATCCGAGCTATGTAAATGAATAGTTTTCCAGCAGCCTTGCATACACATGGCCATTTCTGCAACGCACAGTGGTGTTTTATTGCTCCCACCAATGTTCGTATTGTGAGTACTTTCAAGTATCCGATATCGTTATGTTTTGATGCTGGTAACCTGTGCTCAACACATGTTCGCAACAATGCCAGAAGCCAATGTCGAGTTCCAACAAGGCAGGGTGTCACTGACAATATATCCAGCAAGCCGCGCTGAAACATGTCGAAAACCACGTATCGACCCATCTCTGCAGTCCGCATGTTCCGCATATATTATATCATATATCACCAGTCTGAATAAGGATTTACATTCAGAGAATAAGTTACGCATAGCGTCGGCAGCGCCTTGAGACATCTTCCCCATACAACTCGTTTCCGATCGCTGCACGCTGGTGAGGCACGCCCTGCTACGCATACCTTGATGCATGCATGACAAATTACTGTATCGATCACCGGTAAGCCCTGCCAAACCGCCGACTCATGAGCTAACCAGCGGCGATCTGGGGACGCTGCCGCCGCCGCCGCCGCCGCCGAAACCCCGCCCCGTAACTCAGTGGAAGTGCGTTGCCCGGCCCGGCGCCCGATGCCATCGGCTCGTCTGAATGCCTAATGCGGCCGGTGGCATTGGCCAGGTCCGGGAGCCAGCGGTCGGCCATAATTCACTTCACATGTCCGTCCCGACGTCAAACGGTATCGCCGCCGAGATCGTCGCCTCGCCTCGTGTCCGCCCGGCTCGGCTGGCTCGGCGGCGGGCAGACAACCGGAGCCGGGCGCCGAGACAGCAAATAGGCCCGGTTACGGAGGCGGTCGCCGCTGCGCGCCGCGTTTGCACCTGGCCGCGCCACCTGCCGCCGACACGGACGAGCCCTAATGGATGTCCCGCGATAGCCGGTCCTCTGACCGCCACGTGGGCGACCGGGAGTTGCAGAGGTGGCAAAATGTCCGCCCTTGACCTGCTTAGCACGGCGTGATGTTGGTTTTATGGGAGTATCAGGCAGCATGAATATTTGGGATCGTAGGAATATGCGAGTCATTTCCAGGGAATATGTTAGTGTGCAAAATACGTATGAAATACTCTGAAAGGCTGAAGTAAACTAGTGAATCGGCTCTACTTTGTGTTAGGGTTCCAAAACACGCAAAATGGAAAGCTATCCATACACTATCGTAGGCAAAGATCAGGTTCTGCATCACTGCAGTATTGACATGATCAGTGATAATGCAGCTGTGGACCACACCAGGGCCTATTTTAAGGGTAAACCACGGGGGGGGGGGGGGGGGAGGGGGGGGGGGGATTGCCCCATTATTTGAGCCGATCACCTTATTTTGGTTTTCGAGCTCAAGAAATTCACTTTTCGAATTCACAAAAATTTATTTTGTGCATATTTTTCCGAGAAAAAATGTTTTGGGGGTCAAAAACCAACAAAAATCACAAATCTGAGATAACCATTTGGGAGAGAATGTCAGTTCTTTTCTTTTGATGTCTTTTATTTGGAATTTTCTTCGAAACTCTATTTTTTACGATGTTCCAAACATGTATTGTTTTTCCACCAAAAATGTCATGACATGACGTCATTAAAACGTTATTATCTCCCAAAATACTATATTAATTTCATTTAAATATGGTGAACAGACGTATAATTGATTCAATATAAAGTACTGAAAGTTTTACGTTGATATCTGTCACAGTTTTAAAGTTATTGAGAAAATTCGTGAGGGGGCAGATTCCGCCCCCCCCCCCCCCCAGCGGGGCGCGTGTCACCGGGGCTGCTTGAATTGCATCAGGTGCACTTTTTTGTCTATCATTGAAAGCAAGGGAAATCAAATAAGCAAATGAAAGCAAATAAAAACTTCAAATTCGATCACTTGAGAATAAAAAACTTCCGTTTTCCTGAAGCTTTCTCCTAATATCATTGTTTTTCATGTTCAGTGCAGGGAACGTGCAGGGAGGGGTGGGGGGCATACTTGTATTGCATGCCCCCCCCCCCCCCTTCCCCAGATTACTGTGTGGGGGGTGGTATTTTCCCCTGATGTCCGCCCCTGGATCCGCCTGTGGGAGTGGATACCCTCCCCCCTGATTTTTTTTGTTGGAAATAGCGGAAAACGACACCATTTCGCGCCGCCATTTTTGGTACAACTGCTTGCCTATCAATTGCCCAAATCCTGTTAATTTGTTTATCTCGGGTCTCCTCAGGTCACGTCACTAAGTCAGGTCTAGTGATCCCACCTCCAACAAATGTAAGGTCGTGCCGCAGCCACATTGTTTGACCGATCAGTTCACCTAAGGTGAAGTCTATTTTGTGACCTCCCCAATTATAAGTAATTGGGGACACATGGAAATGCATATACATCCACAGGAAATGGCTAAATTTGCCACCAGTCCCGCATCTTTTGCAAAATACCGTAGATCCGGTGGCGGATCTACGGTTGGGCAAAATGGGCAATTGCCCCCCCCCCAGGGACGTAGTCAAGGGGGGGGGGGGGCACGGGGACCATGCTCTCCCCCCCTCCCCCGAGCAAAATAAATTAACACTAGATAAAACGAGATTCTCTGACGACCCGACCCTACCCCCGGTCAACAACATATGGCTGAGGAGCAAAACAAAATGTACTACCGACGTGCCCCCCCCCCCCTCTGAGAAAAATCCTGGCTACGTAACTGCCCCCCCCCCCCCCCCAACCGCCTGAAATCGGCGCAAGATTGACACATTTCCTGATATAGAAGAAAATCTAAGCAACTTTTACAAAGGAAAGGTAGCTTTAAATCAGCTATCAATGCATATGCAAGCCAAATCCGATGCGTTTTCAGAATTGTGTGATATTTTTTTTTGAATTGTGCCCCCCCAAACCACCTGTTCTGGATCCGCCAATGCAAAGATCCATGTGGTATCTTTATCCCGTGACCTCCACGAGGTAAAACCTATTCACCCTGAGGTCGTTCGTCCTTTTTATTCTATAACATTTTTACCGAACCAGTAAGGCGCCGTAGTTGGCGATGACCGAGCGAACGCAAAGGAAATGTATGCTGAATTTCAACTTGATCAGGGAAGTAGTTTCTGAGATACAAATGCGTGGTGCACACGTGTGCACGTGCAGAAGCACCCTACCCCTGACTTGTGGGAAAGTGGCGGCTGAGAGATCCCTAACCACACACCAAATTTGAACACAATCGGCTCAGCAGTTGCCCCCACCCACTCCAAATTGTGTGGCGACGTTCCTGATCCAACAACCCCCGATCTCCCCCACTCTGCCGCTAATGAGCAACTGTTCAAAGGATATTGAAACTATATATTCCGGAAATAGTTTAAAGATACTTATTTTGGCTGGGAAATACTAAAACTTAGGAATATCATGGCATTTGCATTGGTATACATTTATCACCAGGTAAGCATATTTTATTTTTAATTGAATACCTATCAAGCGAAAAATGACATGGAAATACTGAAATCAGGGTGGGCAACATTTCTTGACTGGGGAGGGGGGGGGGGGGGGGGGAGAGGCTCACTGGGGAGGGAGGGGGGGGGGGGCATTTGCCCCCAGTTAACATGTTAAAATATGCCCTGGACCACACTTGCACTTAGCGCGCTAGTTCAGGTCAAGGTTCAGCAATCACTGGGTCCGGATGTAGGGATAGTGATGTGTTCTGTAGCTCGAGTCAATTTTGCAAGATGCGAAACACGTTACATGATGCGAGGTTAAATGTAGTGATCAAATTACATATTTCGATATAGAGATCAAATAACACGCGCACTGGAGGAGGGGGGGGGGGGATCCGCCCCAAGGTTTTTCGAGGATAGCGGAAAGCGCCGCCGTTTTAGGCATACCTGTTCGAAAAGTCAATTACCCGCATTGTGTAAAATTCTGGACCTCAAGTCATCTCAGGTCAGCTCACCAAGCCAGGTCACGTGACCCCACCTCCAAAACGTTTGCCGTTGTGCCACAGCCACAGTTTCTTGACGATTACTTTCACACTTACACGATTTCATCAGGTCATAGGTACCTACAATTAGTTGATCTCGGATTTTCTTTTGTATATCGGTGACCTAAGGTCGGGTCAATTTCGTGACCTCCCCATTATAAGTCAACGGGGAAATATACAAATGCAAATGCTTCCTTTTCAGAGAATATGCATTGGATCAGGCCAATTCTTTCATAATCATGCTATTGTAGCTCATTCTTGATGACCCAGGTGCAATTGTTGCTCAGTGACCTTTGCAAGGTCAGCTGAGGTCATCTGAGGTCACCAGCGCTTGTTTACCAACAACTCTTGATATAATAAAGATAGAGACGTGCGAATGACACTAATGTGTTTGTCTCGTCGAGTCGCGTCTCCCCATATGCAACATGACCTACATTGGTCACCAAGTGACCTTGACCTGAAGTCAAAGTTTGAAGTTGACCTAACCAGGTCACCATTAATATGTTGCGACGCGCCTTGACCAGACCAACACGATGGTGTCAACATTATTGTCTTATCTTGATAGGTAAAAAGCTATTTGCGAAGATCTGTTTTGCCAAAAAAATACTTTTCTTATTTTTGATAACTCTCTGGAGTCGATGCGATTGCATTTTTCAAGTGCTTTCGTTTGCTGTTTTCCGTTTGTTCCTAGCTATAATAGTTTTCGAGATATTTGAGGGAGTTCGAAGCGAAGTCCTAAAACTGGAAAATCTGATCTATGATCACCTCTGGTGACCTGATAATATTGACCTGAGCCAAAAAAGACTAAATAGTTTTTAAAAAAAATCGACGAGCTTTTGAAGCGTATTTTCAGTTTTTGTCTACGTCCCATAGGAGCCGAGTTTGGGGGGGGGGGCGGAATCCGCCCGCCTTCCTCCTCCAGTGCGTGCGTGAATCCGCCCGCCTTCCTCAGGGCCTTCCAGGGCGCGTGATAAGAAGCTGTCTATCGAAACAGTTTTGTAAGAATGTCCTACTTTTCTACTAGTCTATCCTTGTTTCAGCAAGATAAATAAAATAACCAGTTTTTGAATACAAGAAATATGAAACACGAATATGCTACACAACTCATTCCACAGCATATCGACGGTAATACAAATATTTAATTCATCGACAGATTCGCAAGATTATGCACATTGCACGTTGAAGGGATGCCAGCATGACTTGTGACAAAATATTGTGTACTGCCCAGACTGGTTATTGATTCACCTTTTCTGGAAGGATTCAGTCACGATTCATTTTGAAATGTAAATGATTCAGTCATCGTTTGATTCATGGATAACCATTTGATAAATTATTCTTTCCGATTCAAAGAGTCAAAACATTGTTTGATGAACTCACGTTTGACTCACCATTTAAATAGCATTGCACAGTCTTTTTTATTCAATCAGCCTCGTTTCTATGCGGGTTTTGATTCAATCATGATTCATGAATCAAAAAGTCCGGTAGTGAATCGATTATTTTTTTATTCAAGGGATTTTGATTGAACGATTCCTATCGATTCAATCAGAGTCGAATCAATAAGCGGTCTGGACTGCTGCCTAACCACTGTGTTGTCGAGAAGCAACAAAGCAGTTCTTCAAAAGAGGACGGAGCCATGTCCTTCAAAATAAAACTGTTTGATGTCTATCCATGTTTCACAATAGTTTAGCTTTGAAAAGGTGTTGTGGAGAAGCATCGCAGATGGAAGTTACGTTAAAGGGAATGGAATACCTAAGGGATATTTTTATATCTTGAATACGATTATCGTTATCCTGTGGTGTAGCACACACACGAAATAACAACATTGCGCAACATGTTTGTAATATGAGCATCTCTCTTATGAAACAACCATACTAGTTATTGTTTCGACTCGGATAGAATCGATTGGATTCGTTCAATCAAAATTCCTTGAATAAAAAAAACATCAATTCACCACCAGATCTCGTGATTCATGAATCGTGATCGAATCCAAATCCGCATGGAATCAAGGCTGATTGAATCAAAAGATTGAATGATTCTTAACGATTCAAGAGCACATGGTACATTGTGCAAACACAATGCAGTCCCAGTGGCTACATTCATTTATACTGAAATATTACTGCTGTAACAATGTTTTAATGATCATACCGGGGGTCCCAGAATAAACAGGCGGATTTAAAAATGGTTTATTTCATACTCTAATGGCTCAAACAACGCAACTCAACCATCGCAAATATTTCCAAATTACTCTGAAACGCGACTTCATTGAATCATGGTACTTAATTGATGGCATAGCTCTGGAGAACGTCAAGTCCGTTGGAGACTTGGGTGGGGTTCTCGACCAAAAGCTGACCTTCGCAGACCGTGTGAACTCAATCGTCACCAAAGCCAATCCAGCACTAGGTCTGCTCATTCGGACATTCCAGTCGGCCTCCCCCGGTGTAAGCTGGATAAGCAGGCGGCTCTGGCTGCTTATAACGCCAACGTTCGGTCCATTATTGAATACTGTTCAATCATATGGAGTGGTGCAGCCAGATGCCATCTCGTTCGCGTGAAGAGGGTGCAGCATACATTTGTGATGGGGCTTGCGCGTCATATGGCGTTCGATGGACCGTCTCTCGCATACTGTGATCTGCTGTCAGCATGAAATGTATCCCATTTAGGAGCTCGGCGTGCGCAGTGTGATGTTTTGTTTTGTGCAAACTATTCAAAGGCTTGATCTCTTCATTTCACCTACTGAAGTGTTTCAAGCTCCATGCGCCAACAAGGCAAACTAGAATCGCGACAAGATCACTGTTCGATGTGCCATTCGCCAGAGTGAAAACTGTATCGTCCGGACCGTTTGTGCGCATTCCTCGTAATGTCAACGACTTTCTAGGTTTTTCGCCAAGTTCTGACATTTTCTTACGATAGCTAGGGCAGCTGAAACGGCAGCTTATGCATCAACTGTCTTTGCACCCACCATGTGACGCATCATCCATGTAAGGTTGTTCCGGTTGGGAAGTTGTATGTGCATACCTGATTGTTGTTTTGACTTCACCTGTAATTGGGCACATGCTTGTTGGTGATTGAATACAGAATCGTTGTGAAGCTTATTCCATGCCATTTTAGATGACAATAGCCGCCCCTCCATTTATACTTTACTGATGGCTTCAGACAACGTGTTCTATGTGGTCGCCCTCGCGGCTCGCGTTCCAAACACAGAGAAGCGCGACGCCGTGCTGCCTCCAGAGCGGCACGGCAGGTCTCTGGTCCCACATTCCGCACTGTGGTCTCCACGGCGTTCTTCAGTTATTCGATGGAACCAGGGTTCGTTTTGTATACTTTGGACTTGAGATGGCCCCAGAAGAAAAAAATCCATTGGTATCAAGTCTGCCGAGTTTGCGGGCCACCTGTGGCCCGGTGGGACAGCTGTAGTTTTGCGGGCAGGCAAACCAGCTCCTGAAACGTGTCCGTGACTGCCTATATTTCTGAGTCAACTTTTGATGATGAACTTTTTATGACATTTTTATGATTTTGAAGTTGTAGGGGAACAATTTCATATCCTTTCTTGCAACTATTTGCGCTGTACTCTTGCCACAGCCAAGTTATTGGCCCAGACGGCGCAAAAACTTGCACGGGCTCCGAAGGAGGGCTTCCCTTGCCTTTTTCGCGTTGATGGGGGTGCATTTTGTTCGTTTTGTTCCGCTTCTTAGCTTGTTCAGGTTGTTGGTGCTGCCGGTTACCAGAAACTTCCGCTCTATGCTTGAAATAATGCTCCTCGATAGTGTTTTCTTGCTTTCAAAATGCCTGCGAAACGTTCTCTGCGTTCCGAGGATAAAATTTGTCTGAAACTGAAATTTGACTATTTTTGCATTGGCGTCTGTCTGGTACGCAGGGGCGTCGCTACCGGGGGGGGGGGGTCCGGGTGCCCCGGACCCCCCACTTTTGAGTGGGCGCCGAAGGCGCCCCTTCAAAAAGTGGGTCTGTTCTGGGTTTTGAGAGGGGGCGCTCTAAAAAAACTCCTAAAAAATACAACCAAGGAAAAACTATAAAGAAAGCACAAAAATGCCCACCAGCCAGTGGTGTACCGAGCATACGGTCATTCAGGGCATGACCTGGTACTTTGGACCCGAGACGGTCATGCAAAGCTGACAACCCTCCGATCAGTGATGGCGCCCTTCCGGCCAGTGACGGCGCCACTCCGGCCAGTGAAGACGCTCCCCCGGCCAGTGAGGGCGCCCCCTGCCGTAGACGGCGCCTCTGCGGCCCGTGGCAGCGCCCCTCCGTCCAGCGACGGCGCCCCTTCGGCCAGCAGCGGCGCCCCTCCGGCTAGTAAAGGCGCCCCTCCGGCCAGTGACGGCACCCCTCCGGCCAGTGGCCACGCCCCTCCGGCGAGTGACGGCGCCCCTCCGGCCAGTGACGGCGCCCTTCCGGCCAGTGACGGCGCCCATCCGGTCAGCGACCGCGCTCCTCCGGCGAGTGACGGCACCCTCCGGTGAGTGACGGCGCCCTTCCGACCAGCGACGGCGCCCCACCGGACAGTGACGGCGCCTCTCCCGCCAGTGACGGCGCCTCTCCCGCCAGTGACAGCGCCTCTCCCGCCAGTGACGGCGCCCCTCCGGCGAGTGACGGCGCCCCTCCAACTAATGACTGCCCCTCTCCGGACCGTGACGGCGCCCATGGCCAGTGACGGCGCCCCTCCGGCCAGCGACGGCGCCCCTCCGAACAGTGACGGCGCCCCTCCGGCGAGTGACAGCGCCCCTCCAACTAATGACTGCCCCTCTCCGGACCGTGACGGCGCCCATGGCCAGTGAAGGCGCCCCTCTGGCCAGTGACGGCGCCCCACGGGTCAGCGACCGCGTCCCTCCGGCGAGTGACGGCGCCCCTCCGACCAGTGATGGCGCCCCTCCGGTCAGTGATGGCGCCCCTGGCCAGTGTCGGCGCCCCTCCGACCAGTGACGGCGCCCCTTCGGCCAGTGGCGGCGCCCCTCCGGTCAGTGAATGCGCCCCTCTGGCCAGTGACGGCGCCCCTCCGGTGAGTGACGGCGCCCCTCGGAATAATGACTGCCCCTCTCCTGCCCGTGACGGCGCCCCTGGCCAGTGACGGCGCCCCTCCGGCCAGCGACGGCGCCCCTCCGACCAGTGACGGCGCCCCTCTGGCCAGTGAAGGCGCCCCTCTGGCCAGCGACCGCGTCCCTCCGGCGAGTGATGGTGCCCCTCCGACCAGTGACGGCGCTCCTCCGGTCAGTGACAGCGCCCCTGGCCAGCCAGGAGGGCGGGGGGGGGGGGTCGGCTGAAATGACTAAAGAAATATTACCCATTTTATGCGTGTATTTAAGCCTTTGCAGCATTTTTAATGTGGACTTTCATGTTATAGTAGGTTCTTATTATTTAGCGCCGCGAAGCGGCGCGATTTTTTTACGGGTTTGCCTGATAAAACCCAGAAACGTAGGCGGTGGGCCTTGTAGAGAATAAGAAGCTAAATATGCTATTCATTCAATTCACCGTTGCAACGGTCCGAAGACGATGGCGATAGCTTCGTTACGACGATGGCCACCGATGTGACGCCGCGAAGCGGCGTGAAAATGTTTATTTTAGGTCGTGGAAAACGAAAATGTAATATTAGAACCAGACTCAGGTGGCCCCTATTCCTGGTTGCACACCGCGATATGATTACAAATATTGAAATTAGGATAGTTTTTAATATACATATTCTTCGGATAGTAAATCACGATGACCGGTGGCAGTCAGCGCTCAATAGTACGTATGATAATATTAACTGTATACATGTGTACCGAACTGTAACAACTGGTAACAGTGAAAATGGTTTGAAAGCAGCAAGACTTTTCCGCACATAATTAATAATAACACATCATTATATATACCGCACACAATTCCGCACACATTTTCTTTTCCGCATTTTCGGAAAGCAGAACGACTTTTCCGCACATAAATGGTCCCTGCGGATCTGGAGGAGCCTGGGGCAAGATGGCTTGGGGAGATCAAGATGGTCCTGGCCTGGTCTCACTAATAGCTCTTCGGTCCAGCAAGTTGGGTATCGCTGGAGCAGCTTCCGGGTGCCGATGTCCGTGTCTTTGCGTTCGCGTCGCCGCGTTCGCGTCGCATGACCCCTTTGCCCCCCCTGGATCCGCACCTGTTCCTTGATAAGCTTTCCTTTAATTATTTTCTTCATTGTTATTTTTGTTCCTACCCATACCTTCAGTGCTGTATATGTGGAGTGAAACGCATCGAGTGGTAGTCGATATGATCCGTTAAACTAGTTGCTCATTAGTCAGGAATATGTCCCATGTTGATGTGCAATGCGCAGTCCTTGCATGAGCGTGCCGCTGTGCGGGTGTGTGTTTGAAGTTGTCAAAGCTGTATTTTTTTCCGAATTAATACCAACACAAAATTGAATTGCCCGCTGTGTAACGTCGTCATTTATCTTGGACATTTATGTCTTGATTCGTCGATATGCATGGTTCACCACCGTTGACCGGGCATTGCAAATGTCTTCCCTTCAGCAATAACGCTGTTTCGCGACGCTTTGAAATTGTTCTGGCATAAAAACCATCTTCCCGATATGGAAGGATTGGCAGTAAGTTCAATTGCTCTTTTATGTGAAAGAGGGGCCGGAAAATTAAGCAAGTGAAATCCAGGAAGTTCATGGGATTTGCGCCCCTCTAGGCCGGCCGCCTCCTCCTCTGGGTATATGGTGCCCCCCTGGCAGTGGACCCCCCCACACACTTTTTAGAAGGTAGCGACGCCTCTGCTGGTACGGGTGCATGGCTGCATGTTAATAAAACTGCGTTAAACAAAATAACATTAATTTGTCTATGAGTGGGTGTATGTGATTTTTCACAAAGTTGTATTTTGGCTTAACTAGAAGAAATAGAATGCGCCTGTTCTTTCTGGGACGCCCGGTATATATGTATGTTTCCATTTTTATTGATTGGACATAAATTCATAAATAAAATGTTGAATCAAACGTGAATATATTTTTTGTATTCTTTGAATCGGAAAGAATCAATTCTCAAAATTGTCTCCATGAATCGAACGGTGATTGAATCATTCAGGTTTCAAAATGAATCGTGATTTAATCGTTCCAAAAAAGTTGAATCAATAACCAGTCTGGAAACAACTACAATTTGTGGTGTTTACAGACTGGTGTTTTTGTTTGGTCCGTAGCATCTCGGCTATGATATGAAGTAATAAGTAATCTGTTGTGAATATGAGAGAAAGTGTAGAGAAATTACGGATAAATATCTAATCATCTTAGCACAGTCTACCTTCAATCATAATCACTTACATGGGATGGCTGGTCTTTCATCATTGTCATTCAATTTAGTTAAATTTTTAAGCAGACCAGAAATATATATGAGGCTGCATGGAACAAAATATGAAGATATTTTGCTGATAAGATATGATAAGATATTACCATAAAGCAAGACGGCTACAGTGATGGAAGGAACTTCGGTTGTTGCTGCCAATTCGATGGTCCACCGCCTACATTGACCCTATCATGTATTCCAGGCTGGGTATAGTTTGAACAATTATCGGTCCGGCACAAGCATGACAGCCGGCCTGTAAGTCGCGATCCTAAAGGTACCGAGCTTGATTCAGTCTCGGATCTCAAGTCACCGCGTTTGGGGTTACCGCTAGTGATGTGTACGTAAGTAACGTAAGTGACGACTCAAAATATGACTGATGATTGCAGAAAACCGAAAGCTTAAAGTTTAAACAACCGAACCGAAGTTCAACATGCTTTGCGTTGAATATATTATAATTACCATTTTGAATAAATTATAATCAATTCCAGGATAGAGTTGGTTTTCTAATCGGCAACATGTCATCTTCTAAAACAGTTCAAAATCATTACAAAATATCCAGCTTATATGCACGCCACTTAACAGATTATTCCTCGTCTGCATAACTTCCAGGTACTGTTCAGAATACAACATATAACACAACCCCCGATTTCCATCGCCCAGGCATGAACAAGATGAAGATAGAATGCTTAAATGCGATTTCCAAAGCGGAATAAAAGATACCCGCACTCGGAATGTGCACACATCTCAAACAATGTCTCTCGAGAATCTCCAAGTGCGTCTCTCGCGAATCTCGAAGTATTTCTCTTAAATCTCGCGAGGCGCGTCTCTCGAATCTCTATAAGTCTCTCGTCTCTCGGATCTCTCGAAGCAGATCCGTCCACCAAGGAAAGCGAACATACAGTTATCCGTATATCAGGGCGTGTCTATACATCATTGACCCACAGCACACCTCAACGCCTGTGAACATATTAATATCAGTTCATCGCTGCTAAAACACAGGTCACAGCTTGTGCGTTTGGGTATGACGCATGCCACTTCCCTCCCTCTTTGCCCAGTCTGGGAGGGAGAGAAATGGTATTGGTCAGCGCAGAACGCTAAGCCGGGGTCATATTGCATATGCCCCGCTGCACGGTGTAACTCAATTTTCTCGGCTGCGGGCACTTTCTCCGGAGCATGAGTGCCCTTTATCGCTGAGTATGGTAATCAGATGCAAATTTAAGATCCCGGGACAGATAAGATCGCGCAATTATCTCGTGCTCTGAGCGGCGTGGGAACTGGGGACCCACGCTGGCTGCGTCTGCAGATGTGGGGAGATACTCCAGATGGCGACAGCATTTGGTGTTTCCGAGGCTAGTTAGGTCCACGACCGCTGGAAGTTATCGTCCAAGATTTAGTGACCTATTAAGCGTTCGAACTGTATGAACTATGATGAAAGCATAAGAGCTCTCTAAACGTATGTATACAGCATGAATCAATGGTAAACAATACATCAATTATCAGAAGTCTGCTGGAATTGTTCTGCTACCATTTGTATATGCACTATGGTGAACTACGGTGAACTATAATTTTGCTAAGAACCGGTCTGAGTATGAGGTAAGCGAAATTATGGATATATTACCGCCATTAAGCGGTTTATTCCTACATTGCTTTAGCAAAAACACGCGTTGAAATAGTAGGGCGTCACAGCACCTCATTGAATTTCATTCATCCATCGTTACGAACAATGGTCGTTTTGAAATCGATCCGACCAGCAGCCAGAGCTGAGTATACCATATATGGTTAGAGCCACCAAGTTTCCGAAGTTGCGCTACTTTTGGGAAATACTACAACATCTTGAGAGGAGGTACAAGACCGTTCCAGTAGATTGACCAGTGCCTTACACCCTCATATTTAAAAAGATACAAAATTGGATCTATAGGATAGTCTTAGGCCCTGAAGACGACTGAACATTTTTTCCTCGCCGAGCAACGGTCACCGAATTATAGCCTCCGGCAATTTCGAGAGGTCACGCTGTAGGCCTTTCTTTGATGACCACTAACTTGTAGTTAACCCTATTCCCTGCGGGGGCAGATTCTGCCCCCAGGTAGTTTTCGCTTTCCACTTCTAGATCGTTAGACCTAGCGTCCTGAAACTTTGTGACTTTTCCCAAAATTGAATGGCGCGTGTTGTGTCAAAAGTTTGAAAAAATCGGTCCAGCAGAGGCGGTTCCAGGCTCCTGTTTTGGGGAGGGTGTTACGAATGCGGTTTTGCGGCGCATACTTCCTTCGTGGTTTGCAGTGCACTAAATGCGTCAGAAACAATTCCAATGCAATATGCATCATATATACTAGGATTGTACATATTTTTGGGGCAGAGGCGCACTCAGGATAAAAAATGGGAGGCGATACCCACCCTCAAATTAGGTCCAACTTCAAATTAGTAAGATGATAAAAGCGTTACGCGCATGGTGCCCCCATGTTTTTTTGCTTGGATCCGCCTATGCGCAATATATCAAATTTAACAAATTACAGCATATAATGCCCACATGTGACGTTCATGACGTCCCAAGCAATCACGAACAGCACATATTTTTTTTCTTCTCAGAAAATCCCCCCATTTTACATTCCTTGAATACGCCTATGATTTTTATTTTGTTTTTTGTCTTTTGATATATTAAAGACCAATACATTTGAAGCTAAAAACCGTTTGGGGAATGAAAATCGGTCCAGCCACATGACTGCAATGACCTTACAAAAACACCCAAAATTTTCAGATTTTTTGCCCCCTGGCCCCCCATTTTTGAACAAAACAAAAATTTCGGGGACCAAAATGGGAGATCTTGTCATGACGCATCGAATGGCGCTTTCCCCATAGAAATCGACCGAGTGGTTCTCGAGATCTCTGGGGGGGGGGCAGAATCTGCCCCCCGCAGGTTAACGTAATTCTGGCCGCCCGCAGGGAATAGGGTTAAACGGCCTGACACCTTCAAACCTATATACCAATTAACTCGCCATGATGCAAGGAAACTTTTGACTATCTCGAAATGTGCTGTTTGACTTTGTGACCTTTTCTTACGTGACCCTTCTTACGCGACCTTACCTTTTCCTAGTCTAAACCTGTATTTTTTACTCGAAAGAAAATTGAGTTTGATCAATTACCTTTCGATATAAACAATACAAAAAGTGGATATAGCCTATTGATGCCCCCTTTCAGCATCGCACAAACCCGTATAGGTGGCGCTGCGAACGTTACCCATGTATATCTCCGGATTGGGTAAAGATATCGAGGTGCGGTTAACGCCAGTGAATTGGATAGGGGATTCTGAGCAATACATATTGTATGACTGTGACCCGAGGTCAAGGTTAAGGTCATAATTTAGGTCAAACTTGCAAATAATTTCCGTTTGCTGTAGGGGAGACCGGGGCTAAATGCATCACGGGTTGAATGCATTGGAACTTATCACTAAAAAAAACTACCCATGGTATGGAAATGCCAGTGTGTCTACAAGAAACGCGCATACGCAAACCCTTTGCAACGGCGAAACGAGCGCTGTTAGAAGCTGGCTGATCTGGCAGACGCCGAAAGAGTGATTTTTGAGGAAGAAAGTTAATATTTGCCAATAAATACAAAATGTAGTGGACTCTTTGCAACTTCAGGTGTGGTGAAACGGACTTAATCTTATCGTAGCATATACTTCTGGCGTTAAAACGATAGGAGATCTTGTCTGAACTGCTTAAACTTCCACCATTTTATGCGCTCAATACAAATCAAAGTGGGCATGGGAAAGTTGAATCGTTTTTGAAGGGGCAGGTTGCAACTTTAGGTTAATTTAATATGACATAAATAACAAACAATAATTAATAGCGTGGAATAACTAGTAAAGCACATCCATCCATACGGCGTTTAAATATGCTATACTAGGGAATATAATTGATATATAATACAGAGACCAATACAAAGGATTTTCAATATGAGTACATTTTTGCTATTGGTTTGATACGTTCCAAGGGGTAGAAGCAACCTGCCCCGGTAGCGGGGTTAAATGCATCACTTGCAGAGCTGTCTACAAATTGTCGCTGCACCTATTTATACTTTGTTAGAGTAAAAATGAATATGTGTTTTGGTGGGGAAAGCCACACTTTTCCTACAGAAGTATCCGATTTCAAATATATTCCACGAGTCGACGGCTAGGAAGGTAAATGTGAAAATTGATGCATCCAGCCCCGGTCTCCCCATACGTACGGGATTTTTGTGAGTATTTCCGGGGTATTGCACCGAGTTTAGACAAGGACGAATCCAGAAGGTCATTGTGGGATACACATAACGTGTATTTCAATAACATGTTATTGAAACTATCTGGGGATGCAAAATGTTCGAAAATTTCCAAACTTGATCGGAAGTCACCTTGGTCGATCGATCTGGTTGCTCAGTACTGGATTATTTGATCATGGAACACAATTTAGAGCCCTTCATGGAATGGGAATCCCCATGGAACCCATGGAACGGGATGGAAATGGGTGGGAATGGGGCAATTTTTGGAAGTGTAAGGTTGGCACGGGTTTGGGACAGACCATATCGTTTTTTTTAGCACCACAAAAAGTGAAATATGCTGAAATGGGTGGGAATGGGTGGGAATGGGAGCCCCATCACTTATGAATTTGGATTGGAACGGGTTTGGGTCTGGTTGAATGGGCTGGAACGGGATGGGGCTGAAAATGTGTCCCATGAAGGCTCTATAACACATTTTCAAGCGCATCTCATTGTATTTTGAGCATCAGTGTGCGACAACATCATATGCTCACTTCTTCCCTTGGCATTTTGCATGAATGGAACCATGCACACATGTGAACAGAACCGTACGAAACCGGCTCGCAGCCATACTACCTCGCATCCACGTGTCTGAATCATAAAACACCTCGAAGTACATGAGCTCGTCTAAATTAATGCACCTCGAAGTACTCGTCTAAATTAATGCCGAAATTATTTCGACTATTCTTAACCGGAACAACACAACACAACACAACATTTTGCCAATCCGAGATGGCCATTTTGAAGAGAATGTCCTTCCTTTCTTGTGACGTTTCTTAGTTGCAATTTGCTTCAAAACTCTACTTTCTACGATTGTTACAACATTTATAGTTTTTCCACCAAACATGGCATGCCATGGTGTCATTAACACGTCATTATCTCACAAAATACACATAAATTTCATTGGAATTTGGCGAGGAGACGTATGATTGATGCTGCATAAGGTACTGAAAGTTTGACTATCATAGTTTTCATCAAGTTATTGAGAAAATCCGGAAGGGGGGGGGCAGATTCTGCCCCCCCCCCCCCCCTCCACAATGGGCTGCTTGAATTGCATCAGATGCGCTGTTGTATCTATCATTGAAAGAAATGGATACATACAAACTTCAAATTAAATCACTAGAGAAAAAACTTCCGTTTTCATGAAGTTTTCTCCTAAGATCATTGTTTTTCACGTTCAGTGCAGGGAACGCGCGCGGGTGGGGGATACTTGTATTGAATGTCCCTCTCAGATTCCTGTCTGTGTGTGTGTGTGGGGGGGGGGGGGGGGCATTTTCCCCTGATGCCTCCCTGGATCCGCCAGTGCAGCAATTACCGCCAAGGAGAACCTCTGCCAGACACTTAATGGAATTAATTTCCCCATTTTCCAAATGTGTATAAGCAATTACGAAAGTTGTGTCATGCCGCGAAGTGGCGCGACATTTTCGTTTTTTTTTACTGTGGATAGCTGGATTTTGACTGCTGCAAAGACAATTTGTACGATTTTACGATAAATTGGAAACGCGGAGGGGAGGGGGGATACTTGTATGCAATGCCCCCCCCCCCCAATTCCTGCGGGGAGGGGGGGATTTGCCCCTGATGCCTCCTGGATCCGCCAGTGCAGTCATAGTCACAGTCACAATCATCACATGTCATCAAAGGCCAACATTGTTTTAGTTTTAGTTTTCAGCAATTTGCTCCAGAACCCCCAAAATATTTCAGGTACCGCGATAGCTAGGAAGAGGAACAAACTGACAAGCAAAGGAAATGTCTTGAATTTGTCAATGCTTGGATGTACTCCATTTTTAGATCAGGTCGATAGTATAGGTTCCAGAGGTCAACACAGGTCACACTGTTTTTGTCAAAAAGTGTTTAGTACATAACTTCTTCTCTCCTAAATATATAGGCAAACGATGAAAGGCATTCTGCCGTTATCCTGTTCTTCTCGTCATGCACTTGGAACCATGTCCATAATGATCGGGTTAGGTCAAATTCAAATGTTTATATCAGGTCAAGATCATCCCAGGTTATGCGGTAACCCAGGTAGGTCATGTTTCACATTTACGGACGTGTCTCGACGAGATAAACACGATGGTGTCGGTCCCATGTATCTATCTTTATTTCATTAAGAGTTATTGGCAGGAAATGGTGGAGACGTCAAATGAGCCCAGCTGACTAACTGACCATTACGCGATCACTGAGGAAAATTGTGCTAGGGTAATCAAGAATGAGCTAAAATAACATGTTATTGAAACAATTGGTCTGCTTTAATGTGTGTTCTGATAGCGGAAGCATTTGTAAATTTTCCCGTTAACGTATATTGGGGAAGTCACGAGATCGAACTGACCTAAATTCACCAAAATAACAAATCCGAGATAGCAGAATTGTGGGTACTACGGACTGATTAAATCCTGTGTCACATCTCTGTCAAACACTGTGGCTGTGGCTCGACCACATCCTTCTTTGGAGGTGGGACCACTTGACGTGACCTGGCGACCTCACCTGAGATGATCCGAGGTAAAACAAAATACTAACGGTGCGCAATTCATGCCGAAACAGATGTGCCAGAAACGGTGGTGCTGCACGCCGCCATTGTCGTGATATTCCCGACAAAATCGGGAGCATCCCCTACCCCCAAACGCCTCACCCCCGACACGACAAGGCTTAATGCAAACACAAACAAAGCCAGACTAGAATACCCCAGAAATACTCACAACAATCCCGTACGTACAACAAACGGATATTATTTACAAGTTTGACCTAAATTATGACCTTGACCTTGACCTCGGGTCACAAAGTCATACCAATATTTCTTGCTCAGAATCACCTATCAAATCCACTGGCGTTGACCGCACCTCGATATCTTTACCCCATCCGGATATATACATGGGTACGTTCGCAGCGCCACCTATACGGGTTTGTGCGAGGTTGAAGGGGGCATTAATAGGCTATATCCACTTTTTATATCGAAAGATAATTGATCAAACTCAATTTGGCTTTGAGTAAAAAATAGAGTTTTCGACTGGGAAAATGTCGAGATAAGCCACGTAAGAAAGGGTCACAACTCACAAGGTCATTTTTATTTTATTTTTATTTTTAGATAGCCAAAAGTTTAATTGCATCATGGCGAGTTCATTGGTACATAGCTTTTAACCCGCGCACTGCAGGGGCTTTGCGCCGAACACGAACTGCAGGGGGGGGGGGGGGGGGGGGGGGGGTTGATTTCCGCCCCCCCCCTGAGATCTCGAAAACTACGATACGTAGCGAGAAGCGGAAAAAAAACATTTTATAGCTTGATACATGTTCTATCGAAAGTATTTCAGTGTTCTTTTAGGTCAGGTCAAAATTGAGATCACCAGAGGTCATCAAAGGTCAAATTTTCCCGTTTTTCCTGTTTTAGGACATCGCTCCAGAAATTCCCATATATCTCAGAAAAGATGCTAGTTAGAAACAAACGGAAAAAAGAAAACGCCAGCAAGTGAAATTTTCAATCGCTAAGGTGTCCTCAGATTTGATCTCAGGTCAATATTTGAGGCTCCAGAGGTAAAAAAGGGAAAAATGTATTTTTTTGCTAAATCTTTTTTGCTATTAACTTTTTACTTAATAAAGATAACGGAAAACTGTGTATGCCATTGTGTTTATCTTGTCAAGGCGCTTTGAATGATATACATGGTGACCTTGTTAAGTCAACTAAAAAATTTGACCTCAGGTCAAGGTCAAGTGTTGACCCAAGTAGGGCATGTTGCATATGGGAAGACGTATCTCGACGAGACAAACACATTGATGTCTATGTATTGCAGTTGAGACAGGTTTGAAACATACAGGAACAATACAATCCGATAAACGCGTTTCGACACAAAGTCTTCCTCAGTATCGGTTTCGTAAAATAACACAAAGATTACAAGATATATACCAAGGAACGCATCGCAGTTTCATCGTCTTGATTTCTCTTTAGAATAATCATGTGACACATTTCATACAGTACCGCCTTGGACAGATCGTCTCGAAAAATAAATAAATACGTATACAAATATAGATGACATCCTAACGAACCGCTTTTTATCTAATACCGAATGCTGCCGCTGATTTTGCCCATTTCATAGACCCAACCCTAATATTAATAGTTTCGTTCATGGCAATATATGCTGCTTCGGTGGCTTTTCTATTTTCCCTATTTTTGCAGGAGGCCAAAATCCCGGCTCCATTTCAATTTGGCAAATGGTTGGCTTTCTCTGCATTGACTACAAACGCGCTGTGTTCCATGTAGTTTCGAATGTCCCGTTTATGTTCTTTAAATCTTGTTTCAATCCCCCCCCAGTTTCACCTATATATGCTTATTACAAGCCCCGCATGGTACTTTATAAACGACACTCTTTTCCTGAGTCTTTCCTTGCTTCTTTTTTGCCAACATATCACCCACCTTTTTCCCAGACGTAAATGCTACTTTAAAGCCCGTAGTTTCGAGCTGGCTAGCAATCGTTTCGGCTGGCCTCGAAATCGGTATCGTTAAGTATCGTTCGTCCTTTTTCTTTGTCTTCCCTACCGTAGACTTTTTGCGTATGTTTAAAGCTTTTTGTTTTAGATTTAGCAGAAATCCCTTCGGATATTTCAGCTTTGTAAAAGATGAAACTATATGCTCAATCTCTTCATCGAGGTATTCTTTACTACAAATGCGAAAAGCTCTCAGAAAAAAACCTATAACTGCTCCCCGTTTTACTCTGTCACTGTGACCCGAGTAGAAATGCACATAACGTTCCTTGTTCGTCGGTTTTCGATAGACTTTGAATTTTACCTGAGCCTGATGTATGATTTAGGTGTCAAGGAAAGCAATGGTCCCTTGCTTTTCTTTTTCGAGAGTGAATTGAGTTTTGGAATCAACTGAGTTTAGGGCGTGGAGTTTCTCTTCTAAGTTCATGCTTTTTGGCACTACGACAAGAATGTCATCAACGTAACGAGCCCAGATTACATCCCTTCCCATGATCCCCTGATAGTGATGTTTTTCTAACCATTCCATGAACAAACATGCAGCAACAGGGCTCAATGGGGACCCCATCGCAAGGCCGCTGTGCTGGAAGTATTCCTCAGAATTGAACGTAAGAGAGCTTTTTGTCAGAATTGAACGTACTCAGAACAGAATCGAACACCGAAATCATACATCAGGCTCAGGTAAAATTCAAAGTCTATCGAAAACCGACGAACAAGGAATGTTATGTGCATTTCTACTCGGGTCACAGTGACAGGGTAAAATGGGGAGTAGTTATAGGTTTTTTTTTTCTGAGAGCTTTTCGCATTTGTAGTAAAGAATACCTCGATGAAGAGATTGAGCATATAGTTTCATCTTTTACAAAGCTGAAATATCCGAAGGGATTTCTGCTAAATCTAAAACAAAAAGCTTTAAATATACGCAAAAAGTCTACGGTAGGGAAGACAAAGAAAAAGGACGAACGATACTTAACGATACCGATTTCGAGGCCAGCCGAAACGATTGCTAGCCAGCTCGAAACTACGGACTTTAAAGTAGCATTTACGTCTGGGAAAAAGGTGGGTGATATGTTGGCAAAAAAGAAGCAAGAAAAGACTCAGGAAAAGAGTGTCGTTTATAAAGTACCATGCGGGGCTTGTAATAAAGCATATATAGGTGAAACTGGGAGGGGATTGAAACAAGATTTAAAGAACATAAACGGGACATTCGAGACTACATGGAACACAGCGCGTTTGTAGTCCATGCAGAGAAAACCAACCATTTGCCAAATTGGAATGGAGCCGGGATTTTGGCCTCCTGCAAGAATAGGGAAAATAGAAAAACCACCGAAGCAGCATATATTGCCATGAACGAAACTACAGCATTCGGTATTAGATAAAAAGCGGTTCGTTAGGATGTCATCTATATTTGTATACGTATTTATTTATTTTTCGAGACGATCTGTCCAAGGCGGTACTGTATGAAATGTGTCACATAATTATTCTAAAGAGAAATCAAGACGATGAAACTGCGATGCGTTCCTTGGTATATATCTTGTAATCTTTGTGTTATGTTACGAAACCGATACTGAGGAAGACTTTGTGTCGAAACGCGTTTAACGGATTGTATTGTTCCTGTATGTTTCAAACATTGATGTCTGTTTTACTTCTCTATCTTCATTATGTCGGGAGTTATTGCCAAAAAAGTGATGGTGACCTCGCATGATCTCAAATGACCCAATAGGGGTCACTGAATAAAAATGTATCTTGGATAATCAAGAATATCCTATTATAACATGATCCAGAAGTAATTAGACTAATACCATGCATATCCTTGAAATAGGAAGCATTTGTATATTTCCCCATTGACTTATTATGGGGAGGTTACGAAATTGACCTGACCCTAAGTCACCGATATCAAAATTCCGAGATAAACGAATTGTAAGTACTTATGCCCTCATGACATTCTGTAAGTTCCAAACTGATCGGTTAAAAACTCTGGCTTTGGCACAACTTCAAACATTTTTGGAGGTGGGGTCACTTGACCTGGTCTGGTGACCTGACCTGAGATGACCCGAGGTTATTTTTTCTCTCTAAGTGTGCGTAATTGATGTCCTAACAGGTGTGCAAAAACCCGGCAGCGCTGCGTGCCGCCGTTTTTTCGCTATCTTTGAAAAACCTGAGGGGGGTGGGGGGGGGGGGGGCGGAAATCAACCCCCCTGCAGTGCGCGGGTTAAGGTTTCAGGTCGTTTGACTGCAAGTTATGGGCCATCAAAGAAAGGCTTGCAGCGCGACCTTACGAAATACGAAATTGCCGGAGGCTATAACTCGGTCACCGTTGCTCGGCGAGGCAAAATATTTGCACAGCCGTCTTCAGGGCCTACGACTACCCTATAGGTCCAATCTCAGATATTTCTGAGAGATGAGGGTGTAAAATGGACCCTCCGACTGGCCGATATGTCCTGGAACGCCCCAGGGCCCAGTGTCCGAGCAATGCTGCTTTCAGGTTAAGTATTTGGTAATTAACGTATATATTGGCTCCACTTGAATCAAATCAACCAATGACTGACGAGTGACGACTAACATCTAGGCCATGCATCGTCGGCCGATCGTCGAACGCGAGTCGTGAAATCAGAACCCGGAAGGTAGCGTCATCTATATCACAGATGGCGCTGAGGTGCACCGCTGCCCATCGTCACCGACGGGATGTTGTCAGGACTCAGGCTTGGCTGCCATGGGAGGTGTCGATGACGAGACGCATAGGCTTCGGCAAGATATTTGGGCTGGGGGCAAACATATTTGGCAGACACTTATTTTCCCAAAATACAATTCTTCCCGGAATAAAACTTCCCGGAATAAGTTACATTTTGATCTCTGAAGTGATCAAATACGTTATTTCGATTGGTACCTACCTACATAAGAAACAGGATTTCAAGAAGAAACAATGATCGACCTTGACATGCATATATCAAGAGTATGCGCGAATCTCAAAACAAACCAGACATGTTTGCAAATCTCAAAACAGATCCAAGGATCCAATCTTTAAAGGGGATGTTGCACTTGTGTATTGGTTTTGAAGATAGCCATTATCTTTGGCCGTTATTGAAATGTCGAAAATACTAAGGTCATTTTCCCCAAAACTTAGCCGTTGTTAAGCAATTTAATTTCCCATTTGCAAAATGGGGTCTAGACTAGTGCCGCCGCTGATTGGCTGACACACCTTTTCAGCCAATCCCACTTTGTCAACCAATCAGCAGCGGTCTATAGCTCAATAATGACGTCATCATCACAAATTTAAAACCTTAATTTGTATAAACTTTTCGAGAGAACAAATATCACCATCGTTATCAGCAGCACTTATTTCATATTTTCGACTACAACCAGCGTATATTTGACAACTTTCAGAAAGGTGAAACATTCCCTTTATAGGGAATAGTACACCTTTAACATTGGTTTTTAACTGAGATAGCCAGATTGTCGGGAGTACTGAGAAATCTCCAAATCTGAAATTTTTGCTTCCAAAACGACCTAATTGCTGAGTTTCAACGTAAAAACCGTTGGGAATATTTGGTCATATTTTAAAGGGACAAATCTTGTGACGTTTCGCATACGTCATTAGTATTCCTACCGCACTTCGTTTTCGCCAGAGTAATAGAACAACGTTTTCGCTGTTTGGACCGGCCGCCACCGAAACGCATCATGTGTTCATGAGCTAGGAATATTATCGGCCATAACTTTGTCAATTTTCATTAGATTTCCAATTGAAAATAATACCGACATTTGTCTTGAAAAGGCACACCTTTTGAAGGGTGGCTCGTACCGGTAGCTGCAATATTCTCCGCAATAGAAGGGCATGCACCTGTAAACTGCGATCCATTTGGGATAAGTTCTGCCTGTGGTTACAGTTTTAACCCTATTTGTAACAGGCTCCTGGCTATCCCTATTTGTAACAGTGGGGGGGGGGGGGGGGGGGGGGGGCGAATTCCGCCCCCCGGAGATCTCAAGATCCACCCGTCCGATTTTCAAAAATGAAACAATGTTTGGTTCCCCTCAACATGATCTACATTTATAAATAATAAAACAATATACATTTGGGATAGGGGGGCAACAGGGGGGCAAAAACTACAAATTTTAGTGGTATTTTTGATCCAACATAGCTCTCATGTTTATCGACCGATTTTAACACAACTAATAGGAATCGATAGAGATTGAATTGGAAATTGATATATGACGGTGATGTTTGAAAATTCAAAAATCATAGGCGTGTGCAGGTCACTCAATATGGGGGTGAAGTAAATGCGTAATAAAACCATTTTTTGATGTTGTTTTTTTGATAAATGAAATGGTATGTGATTGAGACATTAGACAAAACCGTTATAAATCATATTTTTTTGCCGTAGGCGGTACCAGGTTAGTGAAAAAGGGGGTAAAATTGGGAAAAAGTATTAACCGCAGACAAGTTGCTACCCAGCACTATAAATATGTTACTGATCGTAGATAGTTCCTTTTTGCATGTTCTACTTCATCATAGGCGTATCCAGGACCCAAACTGGGGCGGCGTAATACCTTTTTATAAGTATATTATCCGCTATTATGATACTAACTAGGCAGCAGTGACTATTTCACTTACAACTTCAATTAACATTGCTTACCCCCCTTTATACCCTACCTGGACTCGCCTATTATCTTATAATCGTTTGTAGAGTAGCTTGTGGTGCGTGTTTCATCCGTAAACTGCAGTATGTTATGTCATTGTACGCCCATGCCTCTTAGTTTTCTTGCAATAATATGACCCCCTTTCTTCCATTCCTGAGCGCGCCTCTGCAAAAAATGACTTTATTCCCTTTTCTGGTCTCATATGTGCATATATTATTATACGTTAAACGTATATTGCGCATTTATCGCTGGCATATCGTCATCACCATGCCAGTCACCCCCTTTTCATGTTCCTGAACACGCCCCTGAAACTCTATATGTAATAAATTATGCAAATAATGGAAGCAGAAGCTATCTTTTGCATCTTGATAGCTATAAATGCCCCTTACATTGCTCTATAGGCTTCCCGCCAAGCATTGAATACTTCCTGGAAACCCCCCCCCCCCCTTTCAAGCCCCTGAAACCGCCTCTGCCATGCAATTTTGTATGATATTTCATTAACATCAACTAATTTGCACTTGTTTCAATCACCGTAAGCCGATGTAACTCCTTCATACTTGATGCAGTTAGGAAGAAACCGTGAAGATCGCATTTCCGTATTATCGCCAAATGTCGCCTCCGAACCCACCCAAAACAGTGCCCTGGAACCGCCTCTGTTCCGGTTAAGAACTCAAAATTTTGACTCCAAATGCGGAGTTCAATTCTATGAAAAGTCCCAAAATTTCATGAGCCTGCTCCCAGCCGTTCTGGAGATATCTGCGAAAAACATTAGGGGGGGGGGCGGAATCCGCCCCCCCCCTGTTACAAATAGGGTTAATCGCTTACGAAGGGTGTTACAATATGTCCGCAAGCTCCAATTTTAATTTTGCTTGTAGAGTAAGCCCTCTTTGTATTTAATATATCTCACCCACTCCACAAGTCCACATCATGTCTTTCCGAGGATCCCAAATGAGTCTCTGAACAGGTCAGAAGGGCGTTGAAAAGGTCGGAAGGCCACTAGACGATCTGAGGGACCCTTGGCCTTTCAACGGTAAGAATGCAGTTGTCCAGGGAATAAAGCTCAAAATTGTTGCGCCACTCCGCGGCGCATTTTAACTACAAATTCAATTATATGCGGGAATAAAAAATAACGGGCCGTTTCTCGGTGCATTTATGTGTTATGTTGGTACTTTCCTATATAATTGGGCAAAATAGTTCACTTTAACACTTTTTTACCGCACTTTTAAACGCACAATAGCATTTTTAGAGGTCCGCACCATACGCAATGCGACGCATTGATGAGAATGATCAGAAATATCTAGGGCATAAGACTCGAAATTTTCGCAAATTTGTTTAAGAGGTCCAGGTCTTGAGCTTAAAAAATATCCCAAGTTGGTATAGCTGATTCCAAATTGGTGTCGCTGGTACCAAAGTTGATATGGCAGTTCGCTAACTCCAGCTCTTAAAAGTTGGTATGGCCCATGCCATACCTGTCATACTGCATTTTCCATCCGTGTAACGTGCTTTTTCATCCGTTTTGTTTGGCCCTTTCAACGCTTGGGAAGGGGCTCTTTCAACGCTCGGGAAGGGGACCCTTTCGAGACGCCGCCCCCCCCCGGACGAAATCCTGGCTACGTGCCTGACTTTCAGGCCCGGATTGGGCAGAAATGCCGTTTCAGATATTTATGGGGACTGCCCCCCCCCCCCCCCCCGACCGGATGCACCTGTCTCGAAAAATGTTGACTACGCCCCTGGATGGATGTAAATAAATATTGCAGCTACCGGTACTAGCCACCCATCAAATGGTGTGCCTTTTCAAGACGAGTGTGAACATTATTTTCCATTGGAAATCCAATGAAAATTGACAAAGTTATAGCCAATAATATTTCGAGCTAAGCGGCACTTCAACGTAAACAATAAACCAACTTTGTCAAAATGTAATAAATATATTGCATGAACACCGACCAGCCACCAATCAACAAATGCGTCTTATCATGAGGCATCTATTGGTAATTTTCAATTGGAAATCGGTTCACAATTGACAGAGGTAATTACTTAACCCTATTTGTAACAAGGGGGGGGGGGGGGGGGGGGCAGATTCCGCCCCCCTCATGTTTTCGCAGATATCTCCAGAACGGCTGGGAGCAGGTCCATGAAATTTTCGGACTTTTCATAGAATTGAACTCCGCATTTGGAATCAAAATTTTGAGTTCTTAACCTGAACAGAGGCGGTTCCAGGGCACAGTTTTGGGTGGGTTCGGAGGCGACATTTGGCGATAATACGGAAATGCGATCTTCACGGTTTCTTCCTAACTGCATCAAGTATGAAGGAGTTACATCGGCTTACGGTGATTGCAACAAGTGCAAATTAGTTGATGTTAATGAAATGTCATAAAAATTGCATGGCAGAGGCGGTTTCAGGGGCTTGAAAGGGGGGGGGGGGGGTCCAGGAAGTATTCAATGTTTGGCGGGAAGCCAATAGAGCAATGTAAGGGGCATTTATAGCTATTAAGATGTAAAAGATAGCTTCTGCTTCCATTATTTACATAATTTATTACATATAGAGTTTCAGGGGCGTGTTCAGGAACATGACAAGGGGGTGACTGGCATGGTGATGACGATATGCCAGCGATAACGGCGCAATATACGTTTAGCTTATAATAATATATGCACATATGAGACCAGAAAAGGGAATAAAGTCTTTTTTTTTCAGAGGCGCGCTCAGGAATGGAAGAAAGGGGGTCATATTATTGCAAGGGAACTAAGAGGCATGGGCGTACAATGACATAACATACTGCAGTTTTCGGATGAAACACGCACCACAGGCTACTCTACGAACGATTATAAGATAATAGGCGAGTCCAGGTAGGGTAAAAAGGGGGGTAAGCAATGTTAATTGAAGTTGTAAGTGAAATAGTCACTGTTGACTAGTTAGTATCATAATAGCGGATAATATACTTATCAAAAGGTCTTGCGCCGCCCCAATTTGGATCCTGGATACGCCTATGATGAAGTACAACATGCAAAAAGGAACTATCTACGATCAGTAACATATTTATAGTGCTGGGTAGCAACTTGTCTGCGGTTAATACTTTTCCCCAATTTTACCCCCTTTTTCACTAACCTGGTACCGCCTATGGCAAACAATATGATTTATAACTGTTCTTTCTAATATCTCAATCACATACCATTTCATTTATCAATAAAACAACGTAAAAAATGTTTTATTACGCATTTACTTCACCCCCATATTGAGTGACCTGCACACGCCTATGATTTTTGCATTTTCAAACGTCACCGTCATATATCAATTTCCAATTAAATCTCTATCGATTCCTTTTAGTTGTGTTAAAATCGGTCGATAAACATGAAAGCTATGTAGGATCAAAAATACCACTAATATTTGTAGTTTTTGCCCCCC
>JAXIVJ010013288.1:10000-37671 GCA_036785665.1 Chirona hameri | reverse complement strand
CGCGCGCTCCAGGCGTGCAGCAGCGTCTTCGGGAGCTGCTCCGGCTGGCAGAGACGCGCCGGCGGTACACCAGTCAGTACACACGAGTAGGGTAGAGTGCAGCAGACTCTTGGTGGAACGGGCTGACAACGTGACAGATTGCTAGTCAACGTGTGACACTCGGCGTTATAGCTGTATCACCATTTGACCTATCGCACGCAAACACATAAGGCCGCAACAAGCTATCTTGTCTTACAACAAATTATAATTACTTAATTGCAACCAAAGGAACCATGCTCGGCTCCCGCCAGTGTCCTTTATGAACAATTCACCAGCTATCAGCAGCGTAATTGTCACATAGTTCATCACCAAGACAACACGGCCGGTCCACTCTCCACCAGAAACCAGCACCCTTTCTACTCACTGCTCTGCTGCCCTTGTTATGACCTCTCTCGCTGCCCTGCTGACTTTGTAATGACCCCTCCCGCTGCCCTGCCCTTGTAATGACCCATCCCAGTGCCCTGCTGACCTTGTAATGACCCATCCCAGTGCCCTGCTGACTTTGTTATGACATCTCTCGCTGCCCTGCTGACCTGGTAATGACCCATCCCAGTGCCCTGCTGACCTTGTTATGACCTATCCCAGTGCCCTGCTGACCTTGGTATGACCCATCCCAGTGCCCTGCTGACCTTTTAATGACCCATCCCGCTGCCCTGCTGCCCTCGTAATGACCTCTCCCGCCGCCCTGCTGACCTTGTAATGACCAATCCCGCCGCTCTGACCTTGTACTGACTCCTCCCGCCGCCCCATTGACCTTTAATGACCCCTCCCGCTGACCTTGTTATGACCCATCCCAGTACCCTGCTGACCTTGTAATGACCCATCCCAGTGCCCTGCTGACCTTGTAATGACCCATCCCAGTGCCCTGCTGACCTTGTAATGACCCCTTCCCCGCTGCCCTGCTGACCTTGTAATGACCCATCCCAGTGCCCTGCTGACCTTGCAATGACCTCTCCCGCTGCCCTGCTGACATTGTAATGACCCCTTCCAGTGACCTGCTGACCTTGTAATGACCCCTCCCGCTGCCCTACTGACCTTGTAATGACCCTCCCAGTGACCTGCTGACCTTGTAATGACCTCTCCCGCTGCCCTGCTGACCTTGTAATGACCCCTTCCAGTGACCTTCTGACCTTGTAATGACCTCCCGCTGCCCTGCTGACCTTGCATTGACCCCTCCCAGTGACCTGCTGACCTTGTAATGACCCCTCCCGCTGCCCTGCTGACCTTGTAATGACCCCTCCCAGTGACCTGCTGACCTTGTAATGACCTCTCCCGCTGCCCTGCTGACCTTGTAATGACGCCTCCCGCTGCCTTGCTGGCCTGGTAATGACCTCTCCCGCTGCCCTGCTGCCCTTGTAATGACCCCCTCCCAGTGCCCTGCTGACCTTGTAATGACCTCGGACGAACGGTCGGTGACCGGGCACGACTCCATCCTCCAGACGCGGCCGTTTGGACATGGGCCGGCTGTCGGGACTGGCGGGCGGGCCCAGCGCCGCGCGGCACACGCCGCCCAGGCCCCAGATGGCGCTGTGAGACGACGACAGAGCAGTCAGACGGGGTGAGAGTGCTGACGGGAGACATCTCGCTGACAGGCGGTGGGTGGCTGACACTTGACCATCACCAGCGTTCTGTGACGCCCCGAGATGACGTGGTCGCTCACACAAAGCTAACTAACACGGCTATCCTACAAAACGAAACAATTTTCTCTTCACCTCCGTTGTCAAACTCAATCCCTCTGTACAGCAGACGAACGTGGGAGCGTCACTTTTCTGGATCTCTGCCCAATACTAGCGGTGTTTTCCAACGTTCATTAGTCTTCTCCCTTATCGTCCAGACTCCAGACCTTCGCCAACGACCTTGCCCCGTTTGCGTGAACTCAACGTCAACAGCTCAGCGTCAGTGAACTCAGCGTCAGATAACTCCACATCAGTAAACTCAGCGTCAGATAACTCCACATCAGTAAACTCGTCAGATAACTCCACATCAGTGAACTCAGCGTCAGATAACTCCACATCAGTGAACTCAGCGTCATATAACTCCACATCAGTAAACTCAGCGTCAGATAACTCCACATCAGTAAACTCAGCGTCAGATAACTCCATATCAGTAAACTCAGCGTCAGATAACTCCACATCAGTAAACTCAGCGTCAGATAACTCCATATCAGTAAACTCAGCGTCAGATAACTCCACATCAGCGAACTCGTCGGTTGAACATCACTCACCAGATCTCCTCCAGAGTCTGCGTGCCGAGGAATCGTTTGCCGCGCGGCGTCTCCTGCAGCTCGCGCAGCATCTGCTGCACCGTGTACTTGGCCTGAGTGAACGGGTGGCTGTACCTGGCGGCGACAGACAACACAGCAACGTCAGACCTGGCGGCGACAGACAACACAGCAACGTCAGACCTGGCGGCGACAGACAACACAGCAACGTCAGACCTGGCGGCGACAGACAACACAGCAACGTCAGACACCCAGTTCTGCTGCACCGTGTACTTGGCCTGAGTGAACGGGTGGCTGTACCTGGCGGCGACGGACAACACAGCAACGTCAGACCTGGCGGCGACAGACAACACAGCAACGTCAGACCTGGCGGCGACAGACAACACAGCAACGTCAGACACCCAGTTCTGCTGCACCGTGTACTTGGCCTGAGTGAACGGGTGGCTGTACCTGGCGGCGACAGACAACACAGCAACGTCAGACCTGGCGGCGACAGACAACACAGCAACGTCAGACCTGGCGGCGACAGACAACACAGCAACGTCAGACCTGGCGGCGACAGACAACACAGCAACGTCAGACCTGGCGGCGACAGACAACACAGCAACGTCAGACCTGGCGGCGACAGACAACACAGCAACGTCAGACACCCAGTTCTGCTGCACCGTGTACTTGGCCTGAGTGAACGGGTGGCTGTACCTGGCGGCGACAGACAACACAGCAACGTCAGACCTGGCGGCGACAGACAACACAGCAACGTCAGACACCCAGGTTTTTTTTTTGTTCTATGCCGCCACCCATTAACAGGTGACCAGGAGTGCCCCCGCCCTCGATCCCATCGACGCACATCACCTTACTTTAACACCAGAGAACAAAAGAGAAAATGTCGCGGCACTCCCAGCTAGGAAATGGAAGAAGAAATAAAAAAGCAAATGAAGAGAGGAAGGCTAAGTGGTCAGTGGTAATGTGGTCAAAAATAAGAAGGCAGAAAGTAGTCGTTGCTGAAATCAACAAGTGACTGCCCCCCAACTACGCCCCTGGGAATCATACACTCTGACATTTGCACATACGTAACCGAGTTAGTAAGGATTGCAAGTGTGTGCCCCACTGCCTGCTGCCCCAATCTCGTTGCCATCAAGAAAGGTTTGCCAGACAGTGAGGCAGGATACAATTTCATTCATACAAAGGTTGGGGAAGGCAGGTCTTGGTCTAGGCAAGCAAAAGGTCTTTGCTGGAACCCGGTGAGCCCCCCAGCTAAGCAAAGCTTGTTGCTGTTCGATCTCACCCAGGTTCCAGCGTCGGTTAGTCGGGGTGGCTTTCGCGCATGATATAATTAATTGATCTATAAGTTGAAACATGATCTAATTAATTCATATTTCAAGAAAGCAGAAAAGAAATAGAGGTACTATATAGCTCGACACCAATATAAATCTCTATCTCTGATTTACTATGTTTTACTTCAGATTATGCACGTTTATGCATGCTTATGTTGTTTGTTTATATACTGTTACTTAGTTCTGCAAATTTGTATTATTGTTTATTTATAATGTTACATACATTTCAAACTGCATAACTTCATTCTTCTGCAACTTAGAAGATGACTTTACAAACAGTTAACATTTAGCACTGCTATGGCTATTATTGTATTCAGGCTTATTTACATAAATGAGCAAACTACAAGGGATTTTTTTTTTCTTGGCTTGTGAGGCAAGCAGGGAAAGGTTACTCATATTCACTGATCATGTGATTTTTAGTGATTTCTTTTATTTGTTTTTTAGTAGATGGTATTGAGTTTATATGGGGGAATCTGGTGGCAACAATTGAATTCCATAAACGTGGTCCTATCCATGCCATGGTACGTGTCCGGTATAATTTTCGAGTGAATATTTCTTCAAAATGTCGTGCTACTCTTGAAGCTCTGTGATTGGTCTGAGTGAATTCAAAAAGTGAGGCTATGACTGGTGGGGCACTTCCAGATGCAACATTATAAAGCACGACTATAGCTTGCTGTCTGGCAATGTCCTTTACTTTAAGAATTTTGAGCTTTACATATATTGGGTTTGTGTGGGCTAGTCTTGCTTGATTATCAACAATCCTGACTATCTTTTTCTGTAGGATAAACAATTTGTTAAGGAGTGATCTCGGTGCGTTTCCCCATAACAGACAGCAGTAATTAAGATAAGGCAGAACAAATGCATTATACAACAGAAATCGGTGTTTCTGACCCAGGAAATATCTAGAGCGACTTATAATCCCTATATTACGACTTATTATACTTGAAATATGCATAATGTGACTCTCCCACTTGAGTTCTTCGTCTATATATACACCAAGATACCTCACAGTTTCTGTATGTCCTATATTTATACCATTTAATATTACATTGATGTCAACATTTATTTTGGATTTATTGTATATTTGATAAAATGTTTTATTGTTGTTTAAGGACAGCTTGTTTGCTTGCAGCCATTTGTATACCTTTGGTAGTTCTGTATCTAAGTTATTTTGCAATTCAGAATTGGAATCAGCCTCAAATAAAAGGGCTGTATCATCAGCATAAAGTAATGATGTAAACTTTGACGAAATCCTGGGAAAATCATTTATGTATAAGATGAACAGAAGTGGGCCCAGAATAGAGCCCTGGGGGACCCCAATACTTATTTGACTCAGGCTTGACTGGACTTTTTTATACTCTACACATTGATATCTATTTGATAAGTATGAGTCTATGATTGTCAGGAATGTATCTGTGATACCATATGAGTGAAGTTTAAGCAATAATATTCTGTGATCAACAGTATCAAATGCCTTTTTTAGGTCTAGGTAGATACCACAGTTCATTTTGTTTGATTCAAACCCCCTGATTACTTTATCTTGCAATATGAGCAAGGGCATGTATGTTGAGTATCCCTTCCTAAATCCAAATTGGTTGGGACAAATTATGCTATTGTTGGAGACATGTTCCATGACGCGGACATGGATCACTTTCTCTAGAATTTTTGATATATATGGAAGGATACTTATTGGTCTATAATTGTTCATTTGTGTTCTATCACCTGATTTATAAATAGGTTTTATGACAGCAACTTTGAGCCTGCTTGGAAACTTCCCCTGGTCAAGACAGATATTTATAAAGTGGACAAGCTTGTCTATGATTGCCATAAATGTTAACTTAAAGATTCTTGCATTAATTTTATCCACTCCATGTCCCACATTTTTCATGTTTTTAATTATAGATATAAGTTCATCATTATTAGTATGTTGCAAATGATTTGTTGTGTCTTTGCAAGGGTCTCCAAGGAACTCAAGAGCCTCCTCAGGACACCCTTTCATGTTTTGTTGCAGGGTTTTCCCAACTGAGCTGAAGAAGGCATTAAATTCCTCTGCAATTTCTAAATTATCTTCAACATGTTTGTCTTCATTGTTTTTAAAGTAATTTGGAAATGTATTCTGATATGATTTTCCAGTAGTATGAGTGATGAGAATTTTCCACATTTTTTTTTGCATCATCCTTATCCGCCTCAAGCTCATCCTGTATATATTTGCACTTGGCACCCCGGATCAAGGTGTTTAGGATATTTCTGTATTTAACATATTTGTCTATATTTTCTTGTGTGGGGTTCTTTTGTTTTACGTTAAAGAGTTTGCATCTGTTGTCTATAGATGCCAGGATAGATGGTGATATCCAGGGTTTTATTGGAGTATTTGTACGATTTGGGCTATATTTGAAGCTGAATTTATATATACCACTTGTATATGCATTGTGATGATTTCACCAGCAGTTCAGGATCAGTGATGGCTTCAAAGCTTTCCAATGATTTCTTTATATGTTCAGTTAAATTTGGTATTTTGTGATAATCAAATTGACATTGAATTTCCCTCTTGTTTCCTTTTAGACTGACTGCAAAGTCCAGTGTAGTAAATATTGGGAAATGGTCACCTGTATCATCAAGTATTATTCCAGATTTGTTAACAAGGGTTAGGTTATTGCAAAAGATGTTATCAATGAGTGAGTAACAAGTGTTCTGTATCCTTGTGGATTTAGAAACTAATGGAAGAAAACTTGATGCTAATAAATTGGAAAAAAATCCAATGCTGCACCCCCTTTGGAAATACTCAAGAGATCAAGATTGAAATCTCCACAGATGAAGGCAATTGTATTCCTTATTTGAATAATATCTATGGCATTCCCTAGTTCTTCAATGAAACTGTTATTACTAAGGTTAGGGGGTTTATATATTTGGCACACTAGGGTACATAAATTGTTTCTTAACTGACATTCAATAAGTAGTGATTCTGTACACTTTGGGCAATTGTTGTGTTTCTCTGACAACATCATTATTCACATAAATTGCAACCCCACCCCCAGTACCATCGTTTCTGCTATAAAAATAGCAAGAGTAACCATTTATGTGTCTTTTCTTTTCTATTTCTTTGCATAGCCATGTCTCTGAGACACATATTATTGACCATCTAACTTTAGTTCTAAACAAAAGCACTTCAAATTCAGCAAATTTATCATCTGAAAGCAAGGACCTGGCATTTATATGGATGATGGTAAACTTGCCAGGGTATGAAGCAGCTGAGGTTTCTGATACAGTACCCGGGACAGGGAGGCAATAGTATTTACAGTTAGTTCGAATATTCTCAAATTAATTATATGTATGGGTATGACTTACATCAGTGGGACCTATGACTGGAAAAGGGCAAAATATATGTTGGTCAAGGGATGGTGGATGGTCTATACTTTCTGAAAGAATCATACTCACACCAATTGAAAGTGACGCAGTGTACGCTAGGCGATGGGGAAGCCCAGGATATGAAACACTTCAATATGGAAGCATTTAATAGATTTGGTAGCATGTTAGAGCAGCAATGTATGGCACGTGATATATAGACTCTGTATATATTTTTCCAATATTCTGTTATAGAAAACGGAAATATCATAAGTATCGTCTAATAGTTATATTTATAGGGTATGTGTAAACTGAAAACTGTATACTATATTTCAAATAATAGCAGATCTCTGTGAAAGGTACACAATGTCACGTGGATACTGTGTATTGTATCAGTGTTGTGATTGTAACTTATGCGGCTTAGCGGCTTAACTGTAACCTCGTTTGATGAATGGGTGAATGAGATGGTGGGCAGAGTGAGGAGGCTGCTAGTAATGTTGAGAGGGGAGTAGTAATTGTTGTTACCTACATTATGCTTGTGGCCATACGCCTGGACCAATGTGTGACGCCCATGAACATTATTGCATATGAGAGTATGAAAAGCCTCATGCCTGTGAAATGTGGGCTGTAGCACTCATTCAAATCGTGATTGGATGCATCCCGTGGAACAATGTTTTTAATTTGTATCTTGTGTTTTGCAAGTACCATATCAATATTACTCTATACTATATATGATCCATCACAGCATCATATAGTAGCTGTGACAGGAGCGCGTCCAGGAGCTATATCTGTATATGTCCAGGAGCAGTATCAACGTTAGGACGTTAGAAGAGCGATAGAACGCTATAATAATGTTAGAACGATAGAAGAATGTTAGAACGATAGAAGAATGTTAGAACGTTAAAACGTTAGAAGAACTAATTATGTTGATGGCTGTTATGAGCATTATGAGAGTTACTTTATAAATCGTGTTTATATAGCCTTTGCTCATGGTAAAGTAGATAAATTCGAAAATTACAAAGAGAGATATATTAACTAATATTTCACCATTGCGGCTTCTTCAGAGTTAACACAATTCAAACACAGTTTTCCAACCATCCGATATGACACGTGACCCTTATTTATACACAGCCGCCAAAAGAAAATTGTCCACACTTTATAATTATTGTTTATATAGCCTCTATATATAATGGTGAAATATTAGTTAATATATCTCTTTGTAATTTTCGAATTTATCTACTTTACCATGAGCAAAGGCTATATAAACACGATTTATAACGTTAGAAGAACGTTACAAATTTAGAAGAACGTTATACATTTAGAAGAACGTTATAAATTTAGAAGAACGTGATAAATTTAGAAGAACGTTATACATTTAGAAGAACATTATACATTTAAAAGAACGTGATAAATTTAGAAGAACGTTATAAATTTAGAAGAACGTTATAAATTTAGAAGAACGTGATAAATTTAGAAGAACGTTATGCATTTAGAAGAACGTTATACATTTAAAAGAACGTGATAAATTTAGAAGAACGTGATAAATTTAGAAGAACGTGATAAATTTAGAAGAACGTTATAAATTTAGAAGAACGTTAGAAGAACGTTAGAAGAACGTTAGAAGAACGTTAGAAGAACGTTAGAAGAACGTTAGAAGAACGTTAGAAGAACGTTGGAAAGTTCAAAGGACGTTGGCGGTTCTACTGGCCGGCGGAGCGTCACGTGAAAAAGAGAGTTGATGTGTGATGCTAAGACACTGCTGTCAGGAACAGCGACGACAGCTGTCAGGAACAGCGACAAGCTCAAATATACGTCCTCTGTGGTTCTAGTGAATTTCAGAGATTGGACGTGCGTTCAGTTTGAGAAGGCCGCGGTGGTTACCACGCGTAGATTGGAAGTGCGTTCAGTTTGAGAAGGCCGCGGTGGTTACCACGCGTAGAGATTGGAAGTGCGTTCAGTTTGAGAAGGCCGCGGTGGTTACCACGCGTAGTACGGACGGAAAAACACCTTTTTTGACCCACTGTCACGTGCTGGTTAATGAGCGGAGTAGTATCACTTTGATCAACTGACCAAGTCGGAAAATAGTTCAGCGGACTCAATAGGGCTGCCAGTTTAACACAAAGCCATACGATGGTCTTGCCAGCAACACATCCTATGATGTCCCCACTGACCTGACACACAGCCGCAACAGTCGGGTGATGACCTGGTCCATCTCGAGTCGACCCTCGGTTCGGAACACGGACAGGTTCCACATGGCGGCGCGAGCCAGCATGACGCTGGCCGCCCCGCAGCGGGACAGGAACTGCGCAGCATCCGCCCGACACCGGATGTGACGGGATCCGCCACTGAAACGGAAATCACCAGGCGTCACAACACAGACAGAACGACATACATACTGACGGTCAGACGACCACCGAATCAGGAACACATAGGTGGAAATAATGATAACACAAGTGAAAGGATACAGCCCAGACATCAGACATATGCCGCCGTAGAGGCACCCTTACAATAACCTACATTCAGTTTACAGTTCATAACCAAACAGCACTAAATCACGAATATAAATTATACACAATTGTTAAATCTGCTAACAGCTCCTCCAGTGTACTCTTACTCCAGCATGATCTGATTGTTAGGTGCTGCCACAGCTGGCCTGTCATAGTCCTGGCACTCCTCGTCATCCTCCGATCCAGCGGCGACCTACTACCTCATCTCGTCAGGCCGCCCTAGACTACTGGATATCTTGGGCGGAGAGCCGCACCCAATTCAGAGTAACTTTCCATACCTTTCCTCTACTTTGATGGAAATTTCCCACTCCTTAGTAAAACCTCCACCAGACAAAAACAGCCATTAGTGACACTCCTCCACTGGCCATCATGTTGAGCATATATAAATCAGTTATATACTTCGTAAATTTTCCCCAGCCATACGCTGTTTTCTTTTTCAGCTCAAACATGGGTAGGACATCTTCTTAAAAATGAATTGCCCATTCTTTCTGGCCTTCTTCAGGGTAGTTCTGTGACCTTATTCAGGGTAGTTCTCCTGTGGCCTTCTTCAGGATAGTTCTCCTGTGAACTTCTTCAGGGTAGTTATCCTGTGGCCTTCTTCAGGATAGTTCTCCTGTGGCCTTCTTCAGGGTAGTTCTCCTGTGGCCTTCTTCAGGGTAGTTCTCCTGTGGCCTTCTTCAGGGTAGTTCCATGTGGCCTTCTTCAGGGTAGTTGTCCTGTGACCTTCTTCAGGATAGTTCTCCTGTGGCCTTATTTAGGGTAGTGCTACTGTGGCCTTCTTCAGTGTAGTTCTCCTGTGGCCTTATTCAGGGTAGTTCTCCTGTGACCTTCTTCAGGGTAGTTCTCCTGTGGCCTTCTTCAGAGTAGTTGTCCTGTGACCTTATTCAGGGTAGTTCTCCTGTGGCCTTCTTCAGGATAGTTCTCCTGTGAACTTCTTCAGGGTAGTTATCCTGTGGCCTTCTTCAGGATAGTTCTCCTGCGAACTTCTTCAGGGTAGTTATCCTGTGACCTTCTTCAGGGTAGTGCTCCTGTGGCCTTCTTCAGTGTAGTTCTCCTGTGGCCTTCTTCAGGGTAGTTCTCCTGTGGCCTTCTTTAGGGTAGTTGTCCTGTGACCTTCTTCAGGATAGTTCTCCTGTGGCCTTATTTAGGGTAGTGCTACTGTGGCCTTCTTCAGTATAGTTCTCCTGTGGCCTTATTCAGGGTAGTTCTCCTGTGACCTTCTTCAGGGTAGTTATCCTGTGGCCTTCTTCAGGGTAGTTCTACTGTGGCCTTCTTCAGTGTAGTTCTCCTGTGGCCTTCTTCAGGGTAGTTCTCCTGTGGCCTTCTTCAGGGTAGTTCTCCTGTGGCCTTCTTCAGGATAGTTCTCCTGTGACCTTCTTCAGGATAGTTCTCCTGTGGCCTTCTTCAGGGTAGTTATCCACTCCACATCCTAACCCAAAACCAATCCTATCTCCCTGCATTCCCCCCCCCCCCCCGGCAGCGCGGCTCACTTCGCAATGACAGGTATGGAGAGCGTCTCGGCCACGCGTCGAATGGAGTTCTCGTGGACCGGGTTTCGGGTCCTCTCGTGACGCGTGCGGCCGTGGACGGTGAGCGCTGCCACGCCGCAGGACTCCACCATCCGGCAGAACTCCACAGTCTGATCATCACTGGATAGTAGACGGATCTTGCCTAGAGGGTGCAGAGGGCATACAGGAGGTCAGAGGGTCAGGGCAGGGCAGGGCAGGGCAGGGCAGGGGTGCATTGTGCTGCATTGCATTACACTATTCAAGGCCACATCAATGGTTCCTTCACCACCGCATCAAATGTATAAGTGAAAAACCACGTCCCTTCCCAGCAATCGTCAACATACTACATGTACACCGTATCTAAGACACTGTATCTAAGACACCGTATCTAACACTGTATCTAAGACACCGTATCTAAGACACCATATATAAGACACCGTATCTAAGACACCGTATCTAAGGCACCGTATCTAACACACCGTATCTAAAAGACACCGTATCTAAGACACCGTATCTAAGACACACCGTATCTAAGACACACCGTATCTAAAAGACACCGTATCTAAAAGACACCGTATCTAAAACACCGTATCTAAGACACCGTATCTAAGACACCGTATCTAAGACACCGTATCTAAAAGACACCGTATCTAAGAAACCGTATCTAAGACACCGTATCTAAGACACCGTATCTAAGACACCGTATCTAAGACACCGTATCTAAGACACCGTATCTAAAACACCGTATCTAAGACACCGTATCTAAGACACCGTATCTAAAACACCGTTTCTAAGACACCGCATCTAAAAGACACCGTATCTAAAAGACACCGTATCTAAAAGACACCGTATCTAAAACACCGTATCTAAGACACCATATCTAAGACACCGTATATAAGACAGCGTATCTAAGACACCGTATCTAAGACACCGTATCTAAGACACCGTATCTAAGACACCGTATCTAAGACACCGTATCTAAGACACCCTATCTAAGACACCGTATCTAAGACACCGTATCTAAGACACCGTATCTAAAACACAACGTATCTAACACACCGTATCTAAGACACCGTATCTAAAACACCGTATCTATGACACCGTATCTATGACACCGTATCTAAGACACCGTATCTAAGACCGTATCTAAGATACCGTATCTAAAAGACACCGTATCTAAAACACCGTATCTAAGACACCATATCTAAGACACCGTATATAAGACACCGTATCTAAGACACCGTATATAAGACACTGTATCTAAGACACCGTATCTAAGACACCGTATCTAAGACACCGTATCTAACACACCGTATCTAAGACACCGTATCTAAAACACAACGTATCTAACACACCGTATCTAAGACACCGTATCTATAAGACACCGTATCTAAGACACCATATCTAAGACACCGTATCTAAGACACCGTATCTAAAAGACACCGTATCTAAAAGACACCGTATCTAAGACACACCGTATCTAAGACACACCGTATCTAAAATACACCGTATCTAAAAGACACCGTACCTAAGACACCGTATTTAAGACACACCGTATCTAAAATACACCGTATCTAAAAGACACCGTATCTAAGACACATCGTATCTAAGACACACCGTATCTAAAATACACCGTATATAAAGGACACCGTATCTAAGACACCGTATCTAAGACACACCGTATCTAAAAGACACCGTATCTAAAAGACATCGCATCTAAGACACCGTATCTAAGACACCGTATCTAAAAGACACCGTATCTAAGACACCGTATCTAAAAGACACCGTATCTAAAAGACACCGTATCTAAGACACCGTATCTAAGACACCGTATACAAGACAGCGTATCTAAGACACCGTATCTAAGACACCGTATCTAAGACACCGTATCTAAGAAACCGTATATAAGACACCGTATCTAAAACACAACGTATCTAAGACACCGTATCTAAGACACCGTATCTAAAACACCGTATCTAAGACACCGTATCTAAGACCGTATCTAAGATACAGTATCTAAAAGACACCGTATCTAAAACACCGTATCTAAGACACCATATCTAAGACACCGTATATAAGACACCGTATCTAAGACACCGTATATAAGACACTATCTAAGACACCGTATCTAAAAGACACCGTATCTAAGACACCGTATATAACACACCGTATCTAAGACACCGTATCTAAAACACAACGTATCTAACACACCGTATCTATAAGACACCGTATCTAAGACACCATATCTAAGACACCGTATCTAAGACAACGTATCTAAAAGACACCGTATCTAAAAGACACCGTATCTAAGACACACCGTATCTAAGACACACCGTATCTAAAATACACCGTATCTAAGACACCGTATCTAAGACACCGTATCTAAGACACACCGTATCTAAAATACACCGTATCTAAAAGACACCGTATCTAAGACACATCGTATCTAAGACACACCGTATCTAAAATACACCGTATATAAAGGAAACCGTATCTAAGACACACCGTATCTAAAACACCGTATCTAAGACACCATATCTAAGACACCGTATCTAAGACACCGTATATAAGACAGCGTATCTAAGACACCGTATCTAAGACACCGTATCTAAGACACCGTATCTAAGACACCGTATCTAAAACACAACGTATCTAACACACCGTATCTAAGACACCGTATCTAAAACACCGTATCTAAGACACCGTATCTAAGACACCGTATCTAAGACCGTATCTAAGATACCGTATCTAAAAGACACCGTATCTAAAACACCGTATCTAAGACACCATATCTAAGACACCGTATATAAGAAACCGTATCTAAGACACCGTATATAAGACACTGTATCTAAGACACCGTATCTAAAAGACACCGTATCTAAGACACCGTATCTAAGACACCGTATCTAAAACAAAACGTATCTAACACACCGTATCTATAAGACACCGTATCTAAGACAGCATATATAAGACACCGTATCTAAAAGACACCGTATCTAAGACACACCGTATCTAAGACACACCGTATCTAAAATACACCGTATCTAAAACACACCGTATCTAAGACACCGTATCTAAGACACCATATCTAAAAGACACCGTATCTAAAAGACACCGTATCTAAAAGACATCGTATCTAAGACACCGTATCTAAGACACCGTATATAAAGACACCGTATCTAAGACACCGTATCTAAAAGACACCGTATCTAAAAGACACCGTATCTAAAAGACACCGTATCTAAGACACCGTATCTAAGACACCGTATATAAGACAGCGTATCTAAGACACCGTATCTAAGACACCGTATCTAAGACACCGTATCTAAGACACCGTATCTAAGACACCGTATCTTAGACACCGTATCTAAAACACAACGTATCTAACACACCATATCTAAGACACCGTATCTAAAACACCGTATCTAAGACACCGTATCTAAGACCGTATCTAAGATACAGTATCTAAAAGACACCGTATCTAAAACACCGTATCTAAGACACCATATCTAAGACACCGTATATAAGACACCGTATCTAAGACACCGTATATAAGACACTATCTAAGACACCGTATCTAAAAGACACCGTATCTAAGACACCGTATCTAACACGCCGTATCTGAGACACCGTATCTAAAACACAACGTATCTAACACACCGTATCTAAGACACCGTATCTATAAGACACCGTATCTAAGACACCATATCTAAGACACCGTATCTAAGACACCGTATCTAAAAGACACCGTATCTAAAAGACACCGTATCTAAGACACACCGTATCTAAGACACACCGTATCTAAATACACCGTATCTAAAAGACACCGTATCTAAGACACCGTATCTAAGACACACCGTATCTAAAATACACCGTATCTAAAAGACACCGTATCTAAGACACATCGTATCTAAGACACACCGTATCTAAAATACATCGTATATAAAGGACACCGTATCTAAGACACACCGTATCTAAAACACCGTATCTAAGACACCATATCTAAGACACCGTATCTAAGACACCGTATATAAGACAGCGTATATAAGACACCGTATCTAAGACACCGTATCTAAGACACCGTATCTAAGACACCGTATCTAAAACACAACGTATCTAACACACCGTATCTAAGACACCGTATCTAAGACACCGTATCTAAGACACCGTATCTAAGACACCGTATCTAAGACACTGTATCTAAGACCGTATCTAAGATACCGTATCTAAAAGACACCGTATCTAAAACACCGTATCTAAGACACCATATCTAAGACACCGTATATAAGACACCGTATCTAAGACACCGTATATAAGACACTGTATCTAAGACACCGTATCTAAAAGACACCGTATCTAAGACACCGTATCTAAAACACAACGTATCTAACACACCGTATCTAAGACACCGTATCTATAAGACACCGTATCTAAGACAGCATATATAAGACACCGTATCTAAGACACCGTATCTAAAAGACACCGTATCTAAGACACACCGTATCTAAGACACACCGTATCTAAAATACACCGTATCTAAAAGACACCGTATCTAAGACATATCGTATCTAAGACACACCGTATCTAAAATACACCGTATATAAAGGACACCGTATCTAAAATACACCGTATATAAAGGACACCGTATCTAAGACACCGTATCTAAGACACACCGTATCTAAAAGACACCGTATCTAAAGACACCGTATCAAAAAGACACCGAATCTAAGACACCGTATCTAAGACACCGTATCTAAAAGACACCGTATCTAAAAGACACCGTATCTAAAAGACACCGTATCTAAGACACCGTATCTAGCACACCGTATCTAAGACACCGTATCTAAGACACCGTATCTAAGACACCGAATCTAAGACACCGTATCTAAGACACCGTATATAAGACACCGTATCTAAGACACCGTATCTAAGACACATCGTATCTAAAAGACACCGTATCTAAGACACCGTATCTAAGACACCGTGTCTAAGACACCGTATCTAAAAGACACCGTATCTAAGACACACCGTATCTAAAATACACCGTATCTAAGACACACCGTATCTAAAAGACACCGTATCTAAGACACCGTATCTAAGACACCGTATCTAAGACACCGTATCTAAGACACCGTATCTAAGACACCGTATATAAAAGACACCGTATCTAAAATACATCGTATCTAAGACACCGTATCTAAAAGACACCGTATATAAGACACCGTCTCTAAGACACCATATATAAGACACCGTATCTAAGACACCGTATCTAAAACACACCGTTTCTAAAACACACCGTATCTAATACAACGTATTTAAACACTGTATCTAAGACACCGTATCCAACAGCCACGGCATCTAAGACACCGTATCTAAAAGACACCGTATCCAAGACACCGTATCTAAAGCACCGTATCTAAGACACCGTATCTAAGACACCGTATCTAAGACACCGTATCTAAGACACCGTAACTAAGACACCGTATCTAAAAGACACCGTATCTAAAAGACACCGTATCCAAAAGACACCGTATCTAAGACACCATATCTAAAAGACACCGTATCTAAGACACACTATATCTAAAAGACACCGTATCTAAGACACACTGTATCTAAAAGACACCGTATGTAAAAGACACCGTATCTAAAAGACATCGTATCTAAGACACCGTATCTAAGACACCGTATCTAAAAGACACCGTATCTAAAAGACACCGTATCTAAGACACCGTATCTAAGAACCAGTATCTAAGACACCGTATCTAAACACCGTATCTAAGACAGACCGTATCTAAAAGACACCGTATCTAAAAGACACCGTATCTAAGACACACCGTATCTAAAAGACACCGTATCTAAGACACCGTATCTAAGACACCGTATATAAGACACCGTATCTAAAAGACACCGTATCTAAAAGACACCGTATCTAAAAGACACCGTATCTAAGACACCGTATCTAGCACACCGTATCTAAGACACCGTATCTAAGACACACCGTATCTAAAAGACCCCGTATCTAAGACCCCGTATCTAAGACACCGTATCTAAAAGACACCGTATCTAAGACACACCATATCTAAAATACACCGAATCTAAGACACACCGTATCTAAGACACCGTATCTAAAAGACACCGTATCTAAGACACACCGTATCTAAGACACCGTATCTAAGACACCGTATCTAAGACACCGTATCTAAGACACCGTATATAAAAGACACCGTATCTAAAAGACACCGTATCTAAGACACCGTATCTAAAAGACACCGTATCTAAGACACCGTATCTAAGACACCATATATAAGACACCGTATCTTAGACACCGTATCTAAGACACCGTATCTAAAACACACCGTATCCAATACAACGTATTTAAACACTGTATCTAAGACACCGTATCTAACAGCCACGGAATCTAAGACACCGTATCTAAAAGACACCGTATCCAAGACACCGTATCTAAAACACCGTATCTAAGACACCGTATCTAAAGACACCGTATCTAAGACACCGTATCTAAGACACCGTATCTAAGACACCGTATCTAAGACACCGTATCTAAGACACCGTATCTAAGACACCGTATCTAAGACACCGTATCTAAGACACCGTAACTAAGACACCGAATCTAAAAGACACCGTATCTAAAAGATACCGTATCTAAGACACCATATCTAAAAGACACCGTATCTAAGACAAACTGTATCTAAAAGACACCGTATCTAAAAGACACCGTATCTAAGACACCGTATCTAAAAGACACCGTATCTAAGACACACCGTATCTAAAAGACACCGTATCTAAGACACACCATATCTAAAAGACACCGTATCTAAAATACACCGTATCTAAAATACACCGTATCTAAAAGACACCGTATCTAAAAGACACCGTATCTAAGACACCGTATCTAAGATACCGTATCTAAGATACCGTATCTAAAAGACACCGTATCTAAGACACCGTATCTAAGACACCGTATCTAAGACACACCGTATCTAAAAGACACCGTATCTAAGACACCGTATCTAAGACACCGTATCTAAGACACCGTATCTAAAAGACACCGTATCTAAAAGACACCGTATCTAAGACACTAAGACACCGTATCTAAGACACACCGTATCTAAAAGACACCGTATCTAAGACACCGTATCTAAGACACCGTATCTAAAAGACACCGTATCTAAGACACACCGTATCTAAAAGACACCGTATCTAAAAGACACCGTATCTAAGACACCGTATCTAAAACACACCGTATCTAAGACACACCGTATCTAAAAGACACCGTATCTAAGACACACCGTATCTAAAAGACACCGCATCTAAGACACACCGTATCTAACAGACACCGTATCTAAAAGACACCGTATCTAAAATACACCGTATCTAAAAGACACCGTATCTAAAAGTCACCGTATCTAAGACACCGTATCTAAAAGACACCGTATCTAAGACACCGTATCTAAAAGACACCGTATCTAAAAGACACCGTATCTAAGACACCGTATCTAAGACACCGTATCTAAAAGACACTGTATCTAAGACACACCGTATCTAAAAGACACCGTATCTAAAAGAAACCGTATCTAAGACACCGTATCTAAGACACCGTATCTAAGACACCGTATCTAAGACACCGTATCTAAGACACCGTACTAGGACACCGTATCTAAAAGACACCGTATCTAAAAGACACTGTATCTAAGACACCGTATCTAAAATACACCGTATCTAAGACACTGTATCTAAGACAACGTATCTAAGGCACCGTATCTAAGACACCGTATCTAAAACACCGTATCTAAGACACACCGTATCTAAAAGACACCGTATCTAAAAGACACCGTATCTAAGACACACCGTATCTAAAAGACACCGTATCTAAAATACACCGTATCTAAGACACCGTATATAAGACACCGTATCTAAGACACCGTATCTAAGACACCGCATCTAAGACACCGTATCTAAGACACCGTATCTGAGACACCGTAACTAAGACACCGTATCTAAAAGACACCGTATCTAAAAGACACCGTATCTAAGACACCGTATCTAAGACACCGTATCTAAGACACCGTATCTAAAACACAACGTATCTAACACACCGTATCTAAGACACCGTATCTAAGACACCGTATCTAAGACACTGTATCTAAGACCGTATCTAAGATACCGTATCTAAGACACCGTATCTAAAACACCGTATCTAAGACACCATATCTAAGACACCGTATATAAGACACCGTATCTAAGACACCGTATATAAGACACTGTATCTAAGACACCGTATCTAAAAGACACCGTATCTAAGACACCGTATCTAAAACACAACGTATCTAACACACCGTATCTAAGACACCGTATCTATAAGACACCGTATCTAAGACAGCATATATAAGACACCGTATCTAAGACACCGTATCTAAGACACCGTATCTAAAAGACACCGTATCTAAGACACACCGTATCTAAGACACACCGTATCTAAGACACACCGTATCTAAAATACACCGTATCTAAAAGACACCGTATCTAAGACATATCGTATCTAAGACACACCGTATCTGAAATACACCGTATATAAAGGATACCATATCTAAAATACACCGTATATAAAGGACACCGTATCTAAGACACCGTATCTAAGACACACCGTATCTAAAAGACACCGTATCTAAAAGACACCGTATCAAAAAGACACTTAGATACGGTGTCTTTTAGATAAGGTGTCTTAGATACGGTGTCTTAGATTCGGTGTCTTTTTGATACGGTGTCTTTTAGATACGGTGTCTTTGATACGGTGTCTTTTAGATTAGATATCTAAGACACCGTATCTAAGACACCTTATCTAAAAGACACCGTATCTAAAAGACACCGTATCTAAAAGACACCGTATCTAAAAGACACCGTATCTAAAAGACACCGTATCTAAGACACCGTATCCAGCACACCGTATCTAAGACACCGTATCTAAGACACCGTATCTAAGACACCGAATCTAAGACACCGTATCTAAGACACCGTATCTAAGACACCGTATCTAAGACACCGTATCTAAGACACATCGTATCTAAAAGACACCGTATCTAAGACACCGTATCTAAGACACCGTGTCTACGACACCGTATCTAAAAGACACCGTATCTAAGACACACCGTATCTAAAATACACCGTATATAAGACACCGTATCTAAAAGACACCGTATCTAAGACACCGTATCTAAGACACCGTATCTAAGACACCGTATCTAAGACACCGTATCTAAGACACCGTATCTAAGACACCGTATATAAAAGACACCGTATCTAAAATACATCGTATCTAAGACACCGTATCTAAAAGACACCATATATAAGACACCGTATCTAAGACACCGTATCTAAAACACACCGTTTCTAAAACACACCGTATCTAATACAACGTATTTAAACACTGTATCTAAGACACCGTATCTAACAGCCACGGCATCTAAGACACCGTATCTAAAAGACACCGTATCCAAGACACCGTATCTAAAGCACCGTATCTAAGACACCGTATCTAAGACACCGTATCTAAGACACCGTATCTATAAGACACCGTATCTAAGACACCATATCTAAGACACCGTATCTAAGACACCGTATCTAAAAGACACCGTATCTAAAAGACACCGTATCTAAGACACACCGTATCTAAGACACACCGTATCTAAAATACACCGTATCTAAAAGACACCGTACTAAGACACCGTATCTAAGACACACCGTATCTAAAATACGCCGTATCTAAAAGACACCGTATCTAAGCCACATCGTATCTAAGACACACCGTATCTAAAATACATCGTATATAAAGGACACCGTATCTAAGACACACCGTATCTAAAACACCGTATCTAAGACACCATATCTAAGACACCGTATCTAAGACACCGTATATAAGACAGCGTATCTAAGACACCGTATCTAAGACACCGTATCTAAGACACCGTATCTAAGACACCGTATCTAAAACACAACGTATCTAACACACCGTATCTAAGACACCGTATCTAAGACACCGTATCTAAGACACTGTATCTAAGACCGTATCTAAGATACCGTATATAAAAGACACCGTATCTAAAACACCGTATCTAAGACACCATATCTAAGACACCGTATATAAGACACCGTATCTAAGACACCGTATATAAGACACTGTATCTAAGACACCGTATCTAAAAGACACCGTATCTAAGACACCGATCTAAAACACAACGTATCTAACACACCGTATCTAAGACACCGTCTCTATAAGACACCGTATCTAAGACAGCATATATAAGACACCGTATCTAAGACACCGTATCTAAGACACACCGTATCTAAGACACACCGTATCTAAAATACACCGTATCTAAAAGACACCGTATCTAAGACATATCGTATCTAAGACACACCGTATCTGAAATACACCGTATATAAAGGACACCGTATCTAAAATACACCGTATATAAAGGACACCGTATCTAAGACACCGTATCTAAGACACACCGTATCTAAAAGACACCGTATCTAAAAGACACCGTATCAAAAAGACACCGAATCTAAGACACCGTATCTAAGACACCGTATCTAAAAGACACCGTATCTAAAAGACACCGTATCTAAAAGACACCGTATCTAAAAGACACCGTATCTAAAAGACACCGTATCTAAGACACCGTATCTAGCACACCGTATCTAAGACACCGTATCTAAGACACCGTATCTAAGACACCGAATCTAAGACACCGTATCTAAGACACCGTATCTAAGACACCGTATCTAAGACACATCGTATCTAAAAGACACCGTATCTAAGACACCGTATCTAAGACACCGTGTCTAAGACACCGTATCTAAAAGACACCGTATCTAAGACACACCGTATCTAAAATACACCGTATCTAAGACACACCGTATCTAAAAGACACCGTATCTAAGACACCGTATCTAAGACACCGTATCTAAGCCACCGTATCTAAGACACCGTATCTAAGACACCGTATCTAAGACACCGTATCTAAGACACCGTATATAAAAGACACCGTATCTAAAATACATCGTATCTAAGACACCGTATCTAAAAGACACCATATATAAGACACCGTATCTAAGACACCGTATCTAAAACACACTGTTTATAAAACACACCGTATCTAATACAACGTATTTAAACACTGTATCTAAGACACCGTATCTAACAGCCACGGCATCTAAGACACCGTATCTAAAAGACACCGTATCCAAGACACCGTATCTAAAGCACCGTATCTAAGACACCGTATCTAAGACACCGTATCTAAGACACCGTATCTAAGACACCGTATCTAAGACACCGTAACTAAGACACCGTATCTAAAAGACACCGTATCTAAAAGACACCGTATCTAAAAGACACCGTATCTAAGACACCGTATCTAAAAGACACCGTATCTAAGACACACTATATCTAAAAGACACCGTATCTAAGACACACTGTATCTAAAAGACACCGTATGTAAAAGACACCGTATCTAAAAGACATCGTATCTAAGACACCGTATCTAAGACACCGTATCTAAAAGACACCGTATCTAAAAGACACCGTATCTAAGACACCGTATCTAAGACACCGTATCTAAGACACACCGTATCTAAAAGACACTGTATCTAAGACACAGACACTGTCTTTTAGACACCGTATCTAAAAGACACCGTATCTAAAAGACACCGTATCTAAAAGACACCGTATCTAAAAGACACCGTATCTAAAAGACACCGTATTTAAGACACCGTATCTAAGACACCGTATCTAAGACACCGTATCTAGGACACCGTATCTAAAAGACACTGTATCTAAGACACCGTATCTAAAAGACACCGTATCTAAGACACCGTATTTAAGAACCAGTATCTAAGACACCGTATCTAAACACCGTATCTAAGACACCGTATCTAAGACACACCGTATCTAAAAGACACCGTATCTAAAAGACACCGTATCTAAGACACCGTATCTAAGACACACGGTATCTAAAAGACACCGTATCTAAGACACCGTATCTAAGACACCGTATATAAGACACCGTATCTAAAAGACACCGTATCTAAAAGACACCGTATCTAAAAGACACCGTATCTAAAAGACACCGTATCTAAGACACCGTATCTAGCACACCGTATCTAAGACATCGTATCTAAGACACCGTATATAAGACACCGTATCTAAGACACCGTATCTAAGACACCGTATCTAAGACACAAGGAAATCTAAAAGACCCCGTATCTAAGACACCGTATCTAAGACACCGTATCTAAAAGACACCGTATCTAAGACACACCGTATCTAAAATACACCGAATCTAAGACACACCGTATCTAAGACACCGTATCTAATAGACACCGTATCTAAGACACACCGTATCTAAGACACCGTATCTAAGACACCGTATCTAAGACACCGTATATAAAAGACACCGTATCTAAAAGACACCGTATCTAAGACACCGTATATAAAAGACACCGTATCTAAGACACCGTATATAAGACACCATATATAAGACACCGTATCTTAGACACCGTATCTAAGACACCGTATCTAAAACACACCGTATCTAATACAACGTATTTAAACACTGTATCTAAGACACCGTATCTAACAGCCACGGAATCTAAGACACCGTATCTAAAAGACACCGTATCCAAGACACCGTATCTAAAACACCGTATCTAAGACACCGTATCTAAAGACACCGTATCTAAGACACCGTATCTAAGACACCGTATCTAAGACACCGTATCTAAGACACCGTATCTAAGACACCGTATCTAAGACACCGTATCTAAGACACCGTATCTAAGACACCGTATCTAAGACACCGTAACTAAGACACCGAATCTAAAAGACACCGTATCTAAAAGATACCGTATCTAAGACACCGTATCTAAAAGACACCGTATCTAAGACACACCGTATCTAAAAGACACCGTATCTAAAAGACACCGTATCTAAGACACCGTATCTAAAAGACACCGTATCTAAGACACACCGTATCTAAAAGACTCCGTATCTAAGACACACCATATCTAAAAGACACCGTATCTAAAAGACACCGTATCTAAAATACACCGTATCTAAAATACACCGTATCTAAAAGACACCGTATCTAAAAGACACCGTATCTAAGACACCGTATCTAAGATACCGTATCTAAAAGACACCGTATCTAAGACACCGTATCTAAGACACCGTATCTAAGACACACCGTATCTAAAAGACACCGTATCTAAGACACCGTATCTAAGACACCGTATCTAAGACACCGTATCTAAAAGACACCGTATCTAAAAGACACCGTATCTAAGACACCGTATCTAAGACACACCGTATCTAAAAGACACCGTATCTAAGACACCGTATCTAAGACACCGTATCTAAAAGACACCGTATCTAAAAGACACCGTATCTAAGACACCGTATCTAAAACACACCGTATCTAAGACACACCGTATCTAAAAGACACCGTATCTAAGACACACCGTATCTAAAAGACACCGCATCTAAGACACACCGTATCTAACAGATACCGTATCTAAAAGACACCGTATCTAAAATACAGCGTATCTAAAAGACACCGTATCAAAAAGTCACCGTATCTAATACACCGTATCTAAAAGACACCGTATCTAAGACACCGTATCTAAAAGACACCGTATCTAAAAGACACCGTATCTAAGACACCGTATCTAAGACACACCGTATCTAAAAGACACTGTATCTAAGACACACCGTATCTAAAAGACACCGTATCTAAAAGAAACCGTATCTAAGACACCGTATCTAAGACACCGTATCTAAGACACCGTATCTAAGACACCGTATCTAAGACACCGTATCTAAGACACCGTATTAGGACACCGTATCTAAAAGACACCGTATCTAAAAGACACTGTATCTAAGACACCGTATCTAAAATACACCGTATCTAAGACACCGTATCTAAGACAACGTATCTAAGACACCGTATCTAAGACACCGTATCTAAAACACCGTATCTAAAACACCGTATCTAAGACACACCGTATTTAAAAGACACCGTATCTAAAAGACACCGTATCTAAGACGCCGTATCTAAGACACACCGTATCTAAGACACCGTATCTAAAATACACCGTATCTAAGACACCGTATATAAGACACCGTATCTAAGACACCGTATCTAAGACACCGCATCTAAAACACCGCATCTAAGACACCGTATCTGAGACACCGTAACTAAGACACCGAATCTAAAAGACACCGTATCTAAAAGACACCGTATCTAAGACACCGTATCTAAGACACCGTATCTAAAAGACACCGTATCTAAGACACACCGTATCTAAAAGACACCGTATCTAAAAGACACCGTATCTAAAAGACACCGTATCTAAGACACCGTATCTAAGACACACCGTATCTAAAAGACACCGTATCTAAGACACACCGTATCTAAAAGACACCGTATCTAAGACACACCGTATCTAAAAGACACCGTATCTAAAATACACCGTATCTAAAAGACACCGTATCTAAAAGTCACCGTATCTAAGACACCGTATCTAAGACACCGTATCTAAAAGACACCGTATCTAAGACACCATATCTAAAAGACACCGTATCTAAAAGACACCGTATCTAAGACACCGTATCTAAGACACACCGTATCTAAAAGACACGGTATCTAAGACACACCGTATCTAAAAGACACCGTATCTAAAAGACACCGTATCTAAGACACCGTATCTAAGACACCGTATCTAGGACACCGTATCTAAAAGACACCGTATCTAAAAGACACTGTATCTAAGACACCGTATCTAAAAGACACCGTATCTAAGACACCGTATCTAAGACACCGTAGCTAAGACACCGTATCTAAGACACCGTATCTAAAACACCGTATCTAAGACACACCGTATCTAAAAGACACCGTATCTAAAAGACACCGTATCTAAGACACCGTATCTAAGACACACCGTATCTAAAAGACACCGTATCTAAAATACACCGTATCTAAGACACCGTATATAAGACACCGTATCTAAAAGACACCGTATCTAAGACACCGTATCTAACACACCGTATCTAAAACACCGTATCTAAGACACCGTATCTAAGACACACCGTATCTAAGACACACCGTATCTAAAAGACACCGTATCTAAGACACCGTATCTAAGACACCGTATCTAAGACACCGTATCTAAGACACCGTATCTAAAAGACACCGTATCTAAGACACACCGTATCTAAAATACACCGTATCTAAGACACACCGTATCTAAAAGACACCGTATCTAAGACACCGTATCTAAGACACGGTATCTAAGACACCGTATCTAAGACACCGTATCTAAGACACCGTATATAAAAAACACCGTATCTAAAAGACACCGTATCTAAGACACCGTATCTAAAAGACACCGTATCTAAGACACCGTATCTAAGACACCATATATAAGACACCGTATCTAAGACACCGTACTAAACCACCGTATCTAAGACACCGTATCTAAAACACACCGTTTCTAAAACACACCGTATCTAATACAACGTATTTAAACACTGTATCTAAGACACCGTATCTAACAGCCACGGAATCTAAGACACCGTATCTAAAAGACACCGTATCCAAGACACCGTATCTAAAACACCGTATCTAAGACACCGTATCTATGACACCGTATCTAAGACACCGTATCTAAGACACCGTATCTAAGACACCGTATCTAAGACACCGTAACTAAGACACCGTATCTAAAAGACACCGTATCTAAGACACCGTATCTAAGACACCGTATCTAAAAGACCGTATCTAAAAGACACCGTATCTAAGACACACCATATCTAAAAGACACCGTATCTAAAAGACACCGTATCTAAGACACACCGTATCTAAAAGACACCGTATCTAAGACACACCGTATCTAAAAGACACCGTATCTAAGACATCGTATCTAAAAGACACCGTATCTAAAAGACACAGTATCTAAAAGACACCGTATCTAAGACACCGTATCTAAGACACCGTATATAAAAGACACCGTATCTAAGACACCGTATCTAAAAGACACCGTATCTAAAAGACACCGTATCTAAAAGACATCGTATCTAAAAGACACCGTATCTAAGACACACCGTATCTAAAAGACACTGTATCTAAGACACACCGTATCTAAAAGACACCGTATCTAAAAGACACCGTATCTAAGACACCGCATCTAAGACACAGTATCTAAGACACCGTATCTAAGACACCGTAGCTAAGACACCGTATCTAGGACACCGTATCTCAGACACTGTATCTAAGACACCGTATCTAAAAGACATCGTGTCTAAGACACCGTATCTAAGACACCGTATCTAAGACACCGTATCTAAGACACCGTATCTAAGACACACCGTAGCTAAAAGACACCGTATCTAAGACACCGTATCTAAGACACCGTATCTAAGACACCGTATCTAAGACACCGTATCTAAGACACCGTATCTAAAAGACACCGTATCTAAAAGACACCGTATCTAAGACACCGTATCTAAGAAACACCGTATCTAAGACACCGTATCTAAGACACCGTATCTAAAAGACACCGCATCTAAAAGACACCGCATCCAAAAGACAACGTATCTAAGACACCGAATCTAAGACACCGAATCTAAGACACCGCATCTAAG